>CM055735.1:6144695-6154695 GCA_029465975.1 Dallia pectoralis | reverse complement strand
AAGTGCCAGCAAGTGGTGATGATGACTCCCTATATACACTGGATGAGGTGAATGGGTTCCTGGATAAAACATTTGGGAAAACAGTTAAATTGTCGAATTACTTTGATGAGGAGAAGTTTGCACGGTCTGCAAGAGTGCTGCAGAAGACAGTGGGGGTGGAGGAGCTGAGTGCAAAAAGCGTTTCCGTTTAAGGAAAATTGTTACGGCTGTGTCGGCAGCAAAAAGTCGTAGTACTCGTGGGAAAGTAAAAAGGATAATAAAGTAATCATGTGTTGTGGGCTTCACAGGGTGTTTTCTCCATGTAGGATCTTTTCATCTGTCTATTTTCTTTTTTCCCTTTATCTTTTATTCATGGCAGTTCTTCAGGTTGGCTCTCTTAACATTAATGGGGGAAGGAATAGGACCAAGAGAGCGTGGGTATTGGAGGTAGTCCAACAGAAAAAGCTGGATGTGGTCTTCCTTCAGGAGACACATAGTGATGAGGCCAACACTGCTGAATGGGGTGTGTGGTGGCAGGGGCAACATGTCCTCAGCCATGGTACAAATTTTAGTGCTGGGGTGGCTGTTCTTTTCTCATCAGGGTTGGGGGTGACTGTCCTGTCTAAAACAGTGATTGTTCTAGGCCGTGCCATATTAGTAAAGGCAGATGTTATGGGAAGGCTGTTTTACTTTTTGTGTGTTTATGCTCCCAATGAGGGCACAGACCGCATAACTTTTTTTGGTAGTATTCGGGAGGCATTGAGGCAGTGTGATCCAGAGGGGTGTTTGGTTGTAGGGGGAGACTGGAATTGCACAGTAGAGTTTGCTGTTGATCGTACCAGTGAGGAACCTCATCTGCAGTCAGCTACTTGTCTGGCGGGGGTTCTGGCTGAGTTTGAAGTTTCAGATGTGTGGAGGGTTAGGAATGCATTGGTCCGGCAGTACACATGGGTGAAGGTGAATGAGGGGCGTGTTAGTGCAGCAAGATTAGATAGGTTATATGTTTCTGAGCACTATGGTGGTAGGATTGTGGGGTGTGACATTGTTCCGGTGGGGTTCTCGGATCACCACTTGGTCACGGTTGGGGTACATATGTCCTGTCCACAACGGAGGCCATCTCATTGGTATTTTAATGTGAAATTGTTGCAAGATAGACTGTTTGGTGAACGTTTTTTATTATTTTGGGAGCATTGGAGAGCTGCTAAGGGAGACTATGAGTCATTGGGGCAGTGGTGGGATGTTGGGAAAACGCAAATACGGGTTTTCTGTCAACAGTACACAGCGTTCTCTAGCAGGGAGGTTAAGGAGGCAGTGAGAACACTGGAGCAAGAGATCAGAGCTATTGAGCAACAATTAGTTGCTCAAAGTGACGTTGGGCTAGCTGCGTCATTACAGAATAAGAAGTATGGACTGAAAACATATTTACATGAAAGGGTGAAGTGTGCCTTAGTTAGGTCTCGATTCACTGCCTTCAAAGACATGGATGCTCCGAGCACTTTTTTCTTTAATCTGGGGCTGCCGATCCCGCACCGAAAGCAAATGGTCTGCCTGCGTCTTCCTGATGGGAGAGTGACCTCCGTGGAAGCTGAGATGCGTCAGCATGCTGTGGAGTTCTACTCATCTCTGTATGAAGCGGAGGACTGTGACCGTGAAGATACTGAACAGATCTTGCATGGACTTCCCCAACTGGGTGCTGAACAGAAAGCAGCTTTGGACTCGGCAATTACAATGCAGGAACTGTCTGCGGCCGTTATGCAGCTTTCCTCCGGCCGTGCTCCGGGTATTGACGGACTACCATCAGACTTCTATAAGTTTTTCTGGAGGATTATTGGGGAGGACTTTTATGATGTGGTGTGTGAGTCTTTTCAGAATGGTTCCCTTCCAGTGTCATGTTGCCGTGCTGTCCTATCACTGTTGCCAAAAAAGGGGATTTGACTTTGTTGAAGAACTGGCGCCCTGTGGCATTATTGTGCGCTGACTACAAGGTGATTTCCAAGTGTCTGTCAAATAGATTGAAAGAGCATTTGGGGCTGTTGGTCCACAGAGATCAGTCGTACTGTATTCCTGAGCGGTCAATTGTTGACAATTTGTTTTTGGTCAGGGACGTGCTGGACATTTGCAAGATGTCTGATACGAATGTTGGTCTGCTTTCGTTAGATCAGGAGAAGGCTTTTGATCGTGTGGACCACAAGTACTTATTCGCCGCAATGCAGGCTTTTGGTTTTGGGAAGGGTTTCTTATCATGGATCAACCTATTGTATGCTGGTGCGTCATGTATGGTGAAGGTGGTGGGTGGGTTGAGCTGCCCAATACCTGTTCACAGGGGTATTAGACAGGGCTTCCCAGTTTCGGGGCAGCTGTACTGTCTAGCCATTGAACCGCTGCTATGTACTCTGCGAGCAAAGCTAGCTGGTTTCTCAGTGCCAGGGCTTATTGTCCAAACAGGGATGATGTTGTCTGCTTATGCAGATGACGTCACTGTGTTTATCACGGGCAGTGAGGATGTTGAAGCTCTAACCAGCGCCTTAAAGGTTTATGAGGGGGCATCCTCAGCCAGAGTAAACTGGGGTAAGAGTGAGTCACTGTGGGCAGGTCGGCTTCATGGAGGAAGTGCTCCACAGTTACCTGGGGGACTCCAATGGGGCAGGGATGGACTCAAGACGTTGGGGGTTTTTCTAGGGTCTGATGAGTTTCAGAGGAAGAACTGGGAGGGTCTGGAGGAGAAGGTTGGTGCCAGACTGTCTAGATGGACATGGCTGCTGCCGCAGATGTCCTATAGGGGAAGAGTTTTGGTGGCAAACAACCTCGCTGCCTCAACCCTGTGGCATCGATTAATGGTGTTACAACCTCCTGTGGGTCTTATTCAAGAACTGCAGAGGATGCTGGTGAACTTTTTCTGGTCCGGTCAGCACTGGATAAAGGCTGCAGCACTGTATCTGCCGCTGCATGAGGGTGGGCAAGGCCTGGTGGACATCGCCTCAAGGGTCCTGGCTTTCAGGCTGTCTACGGCCCAGAGATTGATTCACAGTGACGGTTCCTGTTGGGTGGATACAGCCCATGTTTTACTGAGGAGGGCAGGCAGTCTGGGCTTGGACAAACACCTTTTCCTCCTGAATTTGGAGGAGGTTAAGCTGTCTGGCCTCACACCTTTTATGAGTCGGTCTTGCAGGCTTGGAAGGTGTTGGAGGTGTCAAGACAGAATGGGGCACCACCAGGAATGTGGCTGTTTGAGGAGCCACTGTTCCATAATGCAATCCTCAGGTCCCGGGTGTTGGGCTCAGTAAGCCTGTGTGCCCAATTAAGGACAGCGGGGTGTGTAAAGCTGGGTCACCTGATGCAATGGAATAGCAGGTCACTGGAGGAGCTGGCCAGGAGGGCAGGGATCAGGTCGTCGCGGCTACTGAGGAGGGTTGTGGCTGAGGTCTGTGAGTCCTTGCCAATACCGCACAGGAGTTTTGCCACTGACACCTCTTCCTCTGACCGCTGGAGGGATGGCCTGGAATATGAGGTCCCGCTACTGTACGTTAGGGCTGCCTCAGGGGTATTTGAAGAGGATGCGGGGCAGCTGCTCTCATTCAGGACCCCGGAGCTGGGGGATCTTAAGGACATGGGGAAGAAGGCAATGTATGTTGTCTGTGTGAAGGTGTCCAGAGCATCCTCCCTAGTGGGGGTAAAGGCGACAAAGTGGGCAGAGGTGTTTGGTCGAGGCTCTTCCCCTATAGGTTGTTGGCGGACTATATATAAAATGCCTATTGATAAGAGGACAGCTGACCTCCAATGGAGGACTATTCATGGGGCTATTGCCACCAACAGACATGTCGTACATCTTGACCCAAATGTTGAGGAAAACTGCCCGTTTTGTATGGAGCCAGAAACCCTGGCACATCTGTTTTTACAGTGTCCCAGGTTAGTAGGGCTGTTGGACCAGCTTGCTCAGTGGTTCTTTGCTTTGGGTGAGTTTTTCTCTTCCAAACTGTTTATATTTGGCCCCAAGTATTGTTTTAATAGACGAAACACCATTGTTTTACTAAATTTTATGTCAGGGACAGCTAAGTTGGCTATTTGGAAGACCCGGAAGAATCAAATTCGGGGCCAGGGGTCTGTGGATGTTGCGGGCATGCTTCAGGGCTTGCTAGCTGCAAGACTGAGGGTGGAGTATGCATACTATAAACTGGTTGGGGACACTGAGCGGTTCATGTCTATCTGGGGCATCCAGGGAGTGTTATGTTCTGTTGTTGGGGAGGATTTGGTGTTGTGTTGTTAATTTGTCCATTTAAAGTGTATTGTGTTATTCTTTTTGTGGGTTTGTTTTTCTTTTTTTTTTTTTCTTTGTCTGTGTGGTTTCTTGTACTTGTAGTTGTGGTGTTGTGAGTCCATAGGACTCAATAAAGTGTTTTTTAAAACTCAAACTCTCTCTCTCTCTCTCTCTCTGTCTCTCTCTCTCTCTCTCTCTCTCTCTCTCTCTCTCTCTCTCTCTCTCTCTCTCTCTCTCTTGCACTTACTAAACCAAACTGAATCAGTTATTCTCACTCTCTCTCTCCTCTCTCTCTCTCTCTCTCTCTCTCTCTTGCACTTACTAAACCAAACTGAATCAGTTATTCTCACTCTCTCTCCATGTCTCTCTAGAGACCGGAGGCAAGACAGAAGAAGGCCTGTCCCTTTTCTGTGGTGGTGGCCATAGACTTTGGAACCACATCTAGTGGCTACGCTTTCAGCTTCACCGGGGACCCTGAGGCCATACACATGATGAAGTGTGTGTCCGTGTGTGTGTGTCTGTGTGTGCGTGCGTGCGCGTGTGTGTGTGTGTGTGTGTGTGTGTGTGTGTGTGTGTGTGCGTGCGTGCGCGCGTGTGTGTGTGTGTGTGTGTGCGTGCGTGCGTGTGTGTGTGTGTGTGTGTGGTGTGTGTGTGTGTCACTGTATTCCGCCAGCTATTGTTATCCATCAACCCCATTCATAAAACACCACACTCAATGATTTCCTCTCGTGACAGACATCTGTCTCATCCACTCTTGGCAGGCGCTGGGAGGGCGGAGACCCGGGTGTGGCCAATCAGAAGAGCCCAACAAGTCTCTTGTTGACGCCTGAGCTGAAGTTCCATAGTTTCGGGTTTGCGGCCAGAGACAGCTATCACGATCTGGACCCAGAAGAGGCACAACATTGGCTCTTCTTTGAGAAGTTTAAGATGAAGATCCACAGCATAAGTGTAAGAGAATCAGAAGTGCCTTTAGTTTAGTGTTGTTCAGATTATAAAAACCCATTGCGCTGTTAAGAGCTGGATTCTGGACCATTTGCAGGCCTTTGCCTTGCAAGTATGTTGCACTCATTTATGTTGCATTCATCCTTTACTGACCACAGTACTATGCAATGTGAAACTTGTATGTGAAACAAAAAAACACTATGTAATGTATAATGAGTTTGACATTTGTCTAGGACCGCAACTAGAAAAAAGTTTTGATTGTGGTCACATAAACAGTCATAGTTGAAGGTGTGGTTTAGTATTTGACCAAATTCTTCATAGCTAATACAACTCAAACCTGGACTTAACTGGTTTGAGTAACTGCGTGTACTCAATTGTTTTCAGTGCAGCCATTTTCCACAAACGTTTTGATTAATATGATTAGGGTTTACAGTACAGTTGTTCCCACTTCTGTTGATTACCTACTTATCCTCTGTCTGTATAGAAGCAGTGTTAGAACAGACTGTGTAACTATACCTTTTTTAGCAATATTTGAACGGTAGTGAACGTCAGGAAGTATTATATTGCTATCATAATGGCCAGAAAAAAAGCAATTAACAAAGGGAGACAGACAGACCGTTCGAACCCCTAAATGCCTATTGTTTATAGAAATTGCGAAGAAAGCCAAGATGTCAGTAAGTATGGTTGACAACACCATCAAAAGGCACTTGGAAACTGGAGGAATCTCTGACAGGAAAATTGCAAACGCGATGCCACAACCGAACAACAGGCCAATGGCTTAAAGCACAGCTTAACACTAATCGAAGTAAGCAAGTCTCAGTTTTGACTGGGCAGCGAGGACTTCGAGCTGCAGATTTTGATTCTGCAGAGAAAAACCCATTGCTAAAATACAAAATTAGAATAAGATTCTTGCCTGGGCCATGATGCACCGACAGGGAACTACTGAAGACTGGAAGGTCTTATCAATGAATTAAAATGAGAAATCTTTCATCACGCAGCATATTATTATGCTTCTGACCACGCATAGGATGGGTCCTTAGTGTGTGACACCAACTGCCATATATGGAGTATGAGGTGTGATGGTCTGGGGCTCTATTGCTGGAGTCAGTGAATTGCACAGTGGAACACTGAGCCAAAACGGTTAACAGATCATTTTGAAGGCAGGGTTTCATCCTACAGTTTTTTTTCAATTGTTTACACACTAAAATGTCCACACAATTTGCAAAATTTTACTCCAATGAGCAAAACACCTCCACAAATTTGCAAAACATTGCACACAATGTCTGCTTCCCCCTTTTTGCAAAACATTACACACTGTGATTTGTAAAAAACTACACACGTTTTCACACCTTAGACACAGATAAGGATTGTGAGGTTACTCCCTTGTCATTACAAAACCCCGGAGTGCCAATGACAACACTAATGAACGAATTGGATAAGCACATACACCAGGTTTGGAAGCACACATGTGCTAATTTGAAAACGCAGCACTCAGGTGGGCTATAAGGCAACATGTTTGTTCACCTGTCTTCAACAAAAATGGAAGGAGCTAGAAGAAGAAGAAGAGTGAAAATGAGAGTGTGAGCTCAAAGAGGAGATTCATGGGGTAGAGGAGAAGGAGGTAGAGGAGGCCCAGGTAGAAGAAGAGGAGAGGAGGTAGATAGAGGAAGAGGCCCAGGTAGAGGAAGAGGTAGAGAAGGACTTGAAGAGCTGATAGAACTTGAACAAAGAATAACAACAAAATAATTCTAAATAAACCATTTCTTCCTCTACCTGGGCCTCCTCCTCTACCTCTTCTCCTCTTCATCTCCTCTTTGAGCTCCCCCCTTGCCAATGAAGACATAGTCTGTGATGTGAATGAAATCTTATGGCCTGATCCAGCCAGACGGAGAGATGATGAATACTTACAGTATTTTTGTTGCTTTTACAGCAGTTTTTCAAAGTGTATGTGCTTCATTCAGTAATTTTTATTTGTCTACAGATTTTATTTGTTTCATTGATTTTATTGTTGGTTGATTACTGTAACTGATTATGGTAAGAAATACTGTAAGTATTGCAATAAATACTTGGAATATTCAGTCTGCAGCATCAGTGTTGTGCAGTGCTTGGTAAGTTTATAGTAGGCCTATTTGTGTATTTGCCTATTTTTCTTCCTATATCTCAAGCTAATCATGAAGAATGTTGTGGGTTTTTCACAAAAAAAGATTTCATCTAAATTATCCCTTAGATAACGATGTCTGGCCAAAAATCTAGCACATGCTATTTCCTAAAATTATTTTTTTTACAAATGTGTTTTGTATTTATCACAGCTGTGTGAAACTGGCTGCAATAGTGTCTGATCATTGAGGACTGTGTTGGTTAAATGAAAACTAATAGCATTTTCACAAATATGTGTATATGTTTTGACTGAAGATTGTATGTTTTGAAAGAAGTGTGTCATCTTGCAAACAATCTAGGAATTATGCAAATTGAGTGTGGTGTTTGGATAATTGTGATTATATATATATTTTTTTTAATTGTTTTTCAAAATTGCATGTAAACAATTGAAAAAAACTGTAATACAAGACAATGGTTTTGTTATAGTTTGAGCAGTAAGTCGGAAATAAACACCACCTTGGAGGTGATGTCGACATTTACAGATAAAAATGAAAAAACTGTATGTATGCTGTTAGTTGCACTCCATTGTTTTACCGCAGTATCACAGCAGTGTGTCTCCATTTCCCGCAGGACCTCACCATGGAGACAGAGTTGGAGGCAGTGAGTGGAAGGAAGGTCAGGGCGATCGAGGTGTTCGCTCACGCCCTCCGCTTTTTTGGTGAACATGCCCTCAAGGTATGACATATTGACTCTGACTTTTGACCTCTAATAGTCTCTCCGTCTGACCTCTAGGTGATATGGACAGTAAAGGTCGATTTGGCAGATCTTTAGAAAAAAGCAGAGTCCTTTGAAATTCTCCCAGAACAGCATACCAGACCTCCAACAGAAAAAAATATTCTCATAAATTCCCAAACCCTTCTGGCCCAAAAGGACTTTGTGATTCCTACAAAGAGACTATTGTTACTGAGTTAACTAGCCAATGAAAATGCCTCATGCATTATTCAGTCTAACTAGTATGTTTTTTAAATAGCCAACTCACTCTCACAATCATCCATCTGAAATCTCTTTCCATCAGTTCTACCTTGTAACGCATTCATTAATTTAGAAGACCTAGACTGTCCAGAGTGCACACACACACACACACACACTCAAACTGTGTGTCTGACTTCTGCATGTGTATTCTAGGAGGTGAAGGACCAGTCGTCGTCCATTTTAAAGGGCGAGGAGGTTAGGTGGGTGATCACAGTGCCAGCGGTTTGGAGACAACCAGCCAAACAGTTCATGAGGGAGGCCGCCTACCTGGTGAGATATTACTGGCTGGAGGATATTTATTGTTTATTATAATTATATTTTTTTTTAGAAGCTTTAACACACGCCTTTTGCAAAAACCGTAGTCTCTGTCGATGTAGCAATATCAGCTATGTTTGTCTTAACAATAAATCGTAAATCTTTTAGAATTTACATTTACAGGGAAACCCCTTAAATGTAATTAAAATCAATACAATCTGAAAGCGGGTCGGACGCTTTGCGGCATTATAAAGCAATTTCCGACTGAGCTGAGACATGATAATTTACTCCAAAAGGTCACCTTTAGAAACAATGCTTTTAAATGCTGCGACCCGTGCAACCTAGAACCTGCCACCTTGGGATTGAATCCAGGTCAGAACCTTTTCTGGTCCGTTTGCTTAATTTCATTAACAGATTACAGTTGTATTCTGAATACAGGATTCATACAGTCATTTTTGCAGAAGCCCTATTTCAGAGGTACTAAATTATCCCATATAACATTTGAAAGATTGCTAGGTGGGACAAACATTATCCTGTAACACAAACAAGATACTCAGAAGCTCTCAAATTCTCAAGGTCGCTGTTTTAGCTTCATGGGGATCTTGTTCCATTGTTTGTGTGGCCTGGGCTTTTAGCTACATGCTCCCAAAGCCTTCTCTTCCATCCATGTGTCCTGACCAAACTAAATGGGTGGTGCATTTCCTGCTGCTGTCGATGATGTCATCACAAGTGAACAATGAACCAGACTGCCGCACTCACAAACACAGGAAACTCCTCCTTTAGCCTGAGCCGGCCCAAACCTGTACTCTCCTTTTCTGCTTTTAACTTCAGTGCTCATAGAAAGCCTCAATATTTTCTGCAAGGTATTTACTCCTTCATCTTGTAAGCACCCTCCCCTCTAGTTGCTGTCCTTGATTGTCTTTATTTCCATCACAAAAAATAAACACCATTAATTTGTTGCTCTCTTTTTACCAACCAAACACTTGCTTTACGTGAGTAACTTTAGCAATTACAGGTCATTTGGAAAAAAAGGGATTGAATATAGCAGTCTTATCCATCTTAAAGCAACAGTTCTTTAAGCTGAGACAACTTCCCACAACTCCAAAATCGTATTTCCATTTAAGTTGCTAGAGAGTGCACGGACAGCCAACCACTGTTTATGTATTTTGAACTGTTTATGTTAAGCAGCTGGCTTTCTATAAGCTCATTTACCTTCCATCTCCCTTCCTCTCTCTCTCTCTCTCTTCCCCCCGTTCACTCTTTTATTCTCTTGATCTCGTGTCTTTTCGCCTCGTCTCCATTTTGACCCTGTCTCTCTCTCTGAATCTTCTTTCTTTCTCTTTGTCCATCGTCCATCCTAAAGTTCTCTCTTCTTTCTATCTCTCTTTCTTCTTCCAGGCAGACCTGGTATCTCGTGATTCTCCAGAACAGCTGCTGATT
>CM055735.1:5919695-6132195 GCA_029465975.1 Dallia pectoralis | reverse complement strand
GCTCTGGGTGTGTGATGCTCTGGGAGTGTGATGCTCTGGGTGTGTGATGCTCTGGGTGTGTGATGCTCTGGTAGTGTGATGCTCTGGTAGTGTGATGCTCTGGTAGTGTGTGATGCTCTGGGTGTGTGATGCTCTGGGTGTGTGATGCTCTGGGTGTGTGATGCTCTGGTAGTGTGATGCTCTGGTAGTGTGATGCTCTGGTAGTGTGATGCTCTGGGTGTGTGATGCTCTGGGTGTGTGATGCTCTGGTAGTGTGATGCTCTGGTAGTGTGATGCTCTGGGTGTGTGATGCTCTGGGTGTGTGATGCTCTGGTAGTGTGATGCTCTGGTAGTGTGATGCTCTGGTAGTGTGATGCTCTGGTAGTGTGATGCTCTGGTAGTGTGATACTCTGGGTAATATTCTGCTGGTAATTCCTGGGTTGAGCATTCGCCTGGACATCAATTGGACACATTTGTTGATGCCAATGTTATTCTCTGATGGCAGTTTGGTGGCACATGGAGAACCAACAGCCTAATAGGTCAGAATGTTTAGGCTCTGCACACACACACACACACACACACACACACACACACACACACACAGTATATCAAAAATAAATCTGTCCCTGTCCTCTTTTCTCAAGGTCAGGCCAGAGGAAGATCATCATCAACATCTACTGCAGCTCCACGGATGACGTTGTTTACATCAGTGACCCTGGAGTGAGAAAGTGCGGCGCCATCACTCTAGATCTACCAGAGATCTTACCCCAAACAGTTGCCGGGACAGAGAGGAGAGAGATTAGAGCCACAATGCAGTTCGGGGACACCGAAATAAAGGTGATGGCCGTAGACGTGGCTTCTGAACGGATGGTCCGAGCCGCAATCGACTTCCTGTCAAATTGAGGTAATCAGGAGGAAGTGTGGCTGGACAGGGCCAAGGACTAAAGAAGAAAAAATGCATGCTAGTAAAGTCCAACGGGATGACAAGATATTGAAACTTCTCAACTGGACTATTGATTTTTTAACATCCAAACAGCGCGTATCAGACTGTTCGTGATCATGTTCTGTCTGTTCATGTAATTTCATCCATTGTAATTTAAAAAGTTAACTGATCAAAGATCAGCACAACGGACACTAAAGGTGACAACTGGAATTAATCCATATTAAGGGCTTGTTCGGCATTGCATCCATACTGTCGACTGACTGACTGGGTTTGTGACTCATGGTGGCGTATTGGGCACCTGTGAGCTCAATCAATGTAAAATTCCAGAAAGTGTGTTTCTTCTGGTGAGTAAAGCCTGTTTTATGCTTCTGCATCGAATCGACGGCGTACCCTCGCAGACCCCTCTGCGTTGACGCGAACCCCTCTCCGACCCCTACGCCGTAGCTCGACGTGCACCTCCAAAAAATTGTAACTACACGTCGAGGCGACGCAGACCACAAGGGCTGTGATTGGTCAGATTATACATCTGGCGGTGAAATGCCACGCAACCCGACGCAGAACCATAAAACGGCCACGACGCCGTAGGAGTGACGGCGTAGCTACGCCGTGGAGTTGACGCAGAAGCATAATGAGGGCTTAAGGGTTATGATCTAAACTTCCAAGTTGTAACGTGATAAGACCCTAAACAGCATTGGATGTGCTTCGTAGACACATGTCTCAACATTGAATGTCCCGAATCCTGAAGGAGTTGCAGCAATGGTGCAACAATTATATTCAAATAGGACATCAACAAAATTAGACTGTAATATTGAGGCAATGGCATTAGAGAGAAAAAGTAATTCAGCATCTCAATGCATAACAAAACAAGTATTGGCTGGATTCACACTTCAGCCAGGTTTCTAATTTCACATTTCTCATAAGTAACTTACTGTGGATATGATATAATAGTGCCACCTACTGGCCATAACGACTAGAGGGCCGTACTAGGAAAGTAGTTGAACCTACCGGAATATCAAGGGAAATAAGGGTTGACCAAATCCGATTGCCTAAATTGGTGTTAAATGGTACTACGACAGTAATTAAGGTATTAGTTGGGTGTTATCATTATTGGTTTGTGCACGTTGGCAGAAAAGTGCTGCATTCGTTGGGCTGTGCTGGCTTTTTATGGCTGACGCTCCATATTTTACCCCTGGAAGAATGCAGGTCAATAATGTCAGGATATGTAAAGTCTAAAGAAAATGAAACGTTAAATGATACATGGAGGTGCCGACAAAGCAAACTTGTGCATTTCTACGACAGTAAATTTGCAAGAACAGGGTTCTTGACAGAAGTTCTCTAATTTGTCTGACACTTATATTTGTAATATGATTGAGATCTAAATGTGAGAACAAATAGCATAATTCAAGTATAGCCTACACACTGACCACATCTCTGAAATTGACCTGTTACTTACAGTCAATGAATTCAGATATATGTAGCTTATAGTAGGTGTGTTGAACCTCTGACAACTGTGATGCAGCCAAGCACCCACTGCTCCAAATAGGGTCCATTTGGTGGGGCGTTTAGTGGCCCTGCAGGGTTGCTACATTATACTATCTAACACACCTATAGGCTGTAGGGCTGCCAGTAGGAATGTCATGCTATTGCCTAAAGAATGACCAGCATCTAAAAATAAGAGCTAATTTAATAAGGACGCTTTAATGGCCTGGAAACACTACAAATGCTTCCAACAGTTTAGTGAGAGCCGGTAGGCCTACCACCTAGCGAACTACAGTGCGTACACTATACTTGCTCAGATGTTCAGCATCACTGATGGAGGACATTCATTTTCTGCTGGACCATGTTAGGCACACTGTTCAACAGTGAGGACAATACTCTGGCGAGTGGCATTAGACAAGCAGCTTATTCACAGGAGAATCGGGAGGTTACTCCTGAAGTTACCTGGATAACCACACTGTGTTACATCCCTCGGATCATTGCAGTCTTTTCCCGAACAAGGACACGAACCACATTTTTTTTCTTGCCATGGACAAAGTGAAACCATTAAATGTACACATTGGATAGACACATGCATGTTCATAATGTATATATATTTTTAGAGAGCATGTATGGTTTTGTAAAAAAATATATATATATATTGACATGAAAGGAAGCAAGGAAAACCTAGTTCCATTATTTGATGCACCAGTATTAATAGAAGCCAGCATCATGACCAGTCACACTAGCAGTATTAGCAAGTGGCTAGCAGCTCGTTCTGTAACAATTCCTGTTAAAATGGTTTTAATGATTATTTTTGCCATAAAATGTTGTTTTGCTAAGTGTCTTTCTAATGGTTGAGTCATGAACATTGATTTGAGAGGCCTGCATAACCTGGGATTCAGGGTTCTGTGTTCTCTTGGTCAACTACATGCATGAACACATGTTAGAAGGGCCACAACATTTGAAAGTTCACTTTTGTCCATTTACCATCGTGTCAAAAACTGAATGCTGAGTGGTTTTATAAGCAGCATCATCAGACAGGTAAACAACTTCACTTCTGGGATTCATTTTAATTATAGCCCAGGATAACACCCGCATGTCTTTACAATCTGTGTGATGAAATAGTTCTGACGGCAAGGTCCAAAGTCTTTAAATCAGAGAGGACCAAACATAATCAAGAGCAAATAAATTAATCTGCACACCAGCATGACGTATGATTTACGTGTATACAAAACTAACTATATCAAAAATATCTGACCCAATTAAATTTGAAACCCCCACCCCTTAAATATTCTAAATCAGACAGGAACAACACTTTTCCAAAGAACTGCATGGTCTCTAATCAAAGTACTCTGCATCTGAGTTGTATCCATGTAGCTATTATTTATACCTGGTATATGAAATTACTGGTTATCTTGTATTAACTATAAGTATAGTTGTATAACACTGGTCTATAGCTTGTTTTGAACATATCATACCATGAGATATGAAGCCTCTGAAACACAGACTGTCCCTCTCCTTGGGGCAAATTCCAACTGCCAGTAAAAACAAGATCTTTTGCTGACAAGAGCACTGAATTGATTTTGTTCAGTCATGAATTCTTTGGTCATAAATGTTAAGTAAATAAATCAGTTAAATCAACATAATAGTAGTGTGGAAGTATCGATTTTAATGGTACAATAAATATTTCCACTGGCAAATCGACAAAAACAACTTTCTCAACATGACTGACAGCGCTTATGACAGATGCAAGCACCACTCAAGATAGCGTCCTTGAATTGGACCTAGGCAATGGTAGCAAAAGGTGGTGGCATTGGGGCCAGGAGACTCCAATGTTTCTAGTTATTTCAGTGTAATGCATGAAAACTTTAGAAAGTGGATTTAAGCCTGATGCTACAGTATTTTATGAACTAAATGGGAAGTGCTTTTCATTAATTATACACTGAAATAACGGGACAAAATCAGTAACAAAAATAGGCAATACGATAAAGGGAATAACTAATTCTACCATGCTAGCCATATTCCAGATAACCATTTTGAGTGCTGCCACTTTATCCCCTTCTTGATTGAAATTCCAAAAAGGGACTTGACTAGGTTTAAGCAGAACCATAGACACAGAACTACAAAAAACAAAGCCATCAGAGTTAGTTGTGAACAACACAAGAGTAATTGGTCAACAGAATCTAAAATTGAATGTGGATTCAATGCACAGAAATGGTACAATGCTTTAGAATTATATTCACCTAGTTGTCCTGCCTGTCTATCTAAAGCTCTGGAGAGGAAAGGTCAGGGTCGGTCAGGTGGTTTAGAGATCAATCCCCTAGTGAGCATGTGGTCTCCCACGCCCTCTGCCTCTACCACCTCCTGGTGGCCCGTCTACACTACTGCGGGGGTTCTTGATGGTCTCGTCCACGGACAGGATGAGACAGGCGGCCTCACTGGCAGCGGTCAGGGCGTTAATGCGCACAATGGAGGGCTCCCAAACACACGCCAAGTAGTTGTCAGCGATATCCTCATTGTTCACATCTACCCCGTACCACATACCACCCTGAATGTGGGACAAAATACATACCGGGTTAATGTGTTTGTCCGTTAAAGGGATTCATAAATATAATTATCCAAAATGACATTTGTGACCAAGCAGTCCATCTCTCATGTAGAAAGTCCATAAGGTGTCCCTTTGAACAAATGCAGGTCTCGTCCATGGATTTTTATCAAATTAATTTGGATAGAATGTTGAATAACAGCAATCATGATTGAGACGCATCCATTATAGTTCCAATAAAAACATTTAACTGGCACACAGACTGGTAACAATGGACAGCGGGCAAAAAACATCATTAGCCAAGAAGACATTCCTGGTAAATTACAACTTAAACCCTTGGTTGACAAAGGTGTGAGGGTATATACCCGTGCAAACATATGCCTGTGTGTATGCATCTACCTGGGCATGTTTGGCACGAAGCTTGTTGAGAATGTTGGTGGCGTCGAACCCTGCGTTATCACACAGCTGTCGCGGGATGATCTCCAAAGCTTTGGCAAACGCTCCGATCAGCAGCTGCTGCTTCCCAGGAATGGTTCTGGAGTAATCCCGCAGATACTTGGAGAGCTCCATCTCTATTGCACCGCCACCAGCAACGATGGAGTCATTCTGAACACAAAAATAAGTAGAAACGGTGTTCAGCTCTGAAGGTGCAGAATTATTTCCAAAATTGAGGGCTACATCAAACAGGGTGGGTGCCATTGCTTTGATTGCCAGGATAACACACACAACTTTTGCATTTGTCATTCATGTTGTGTAATTGGGTGTTTCTGTGGCGAACACGTCCAGCTACCTTGATGGCTCTGCGCACGATCATAATGGCGTCATGTAGAGAACGTTCTGTCTCTTCCATGAACTGCTCGGCTCCACCCCTCAGGATAATGGTGCACGCCTGGGACCTAGGACAGCCTTTGAAGAAGTTGTACCTGAGGGAGGGAGGGGAGGGTGGCACACGTGTTAAATAAATGAAACCCGATTGTTGGCAGAACATTTAGCATGTACTTGAAATGACAAGAGTACAGTGCTGTTTCAGTCAAAAGATCCAAATAAACAGTAAAGCACTACCTGCCACAGCACTTTCTACCAGCATCAAATTTTAATAACAGCCCACATAGCTTATGGCAGATATTTGTAAATATCATTGTTTTTAAGAAACCTCACCTCTCTCCACCAACTTGTAACTCCTCAAAGACTTCACATCGCCCCAAGACGTCATCTGTCATGGACCCAACACTGGTCTGAATGGCACCTCCACAGGCCTAGAGGACACACAATACCATACAGTTACTAACTCGTACGTGTCCCCTAACACTCAGCAGGCCTAGAGGACACACAATACCATACAGTTAATAACTCGTACGTGTCCCCTAACACTCAGTGGGCCTAGAGGACACACACACACACAATACCATACAGTTACTAACTCGTACGTGTCCCCTAACACTCAGCAGGCCTAGAGGACACACACACACAACACCATACAGTTACTAACTCGTACGTGTCCCCTAACACTCAGCAGGCCTAGAAGACAATCTTCAAAAAACACACAAAAACAGCCATGAGCCTCTTTGACTACATCTCTCCTAACTTTGCACACCTAGACTGTGCCATATTTCCCATTCCTTCTGGCCAGAAAGTTCAAACTAGGTCAAATTGAATGGTAACTGCTTGTGGACTGGACTCCACAGATGAGATTCTGGTCAGGGCTCTGACTAGGCCACTGAAGGACATTCACCTTTTAGTCTGTTAGCCACTGTAAGATTGGTTTGGCAGTATACTTTGGATCACAGTGATGTTAAACACTAAACTATCTTCATATTTAATTAACTGTCAGGATTATGCACTGCGCCATCATGCTTCAGACCAACCAGTAAAAAATAAAAACGCCACCAACAGCATCCTTTAGTGTATGCATGGTTTTCTTTGAGTAGTGGGTAGTGAGTTCAGGTGTCACAGGCCAAAAAGTACTATTCTGATCTCATCTGAACACAGCACCGTTATCCACTTTGCCTCAGAACCTACAATGTGATTTTCACTAAAGCTCAAACAAGACTTGATGTTGCCGTTGTTAAACATTTATTTTGTCTTTCCACCATCTCACAGATGCCAGATTAGAGTGTGTGATATTTTCATCACATCGATACGTTGACCAGTCTTTGCCATTGGCTTCTTGGTAGCCTCTTGAACATAGCATTTGAAATTGTTTCATATCCATCCAACTTTTCTAATTGTTATCGTGTAGATCAAATCAAATAGTGTAAACATGTCCAGATATTCCAGTACTGACACTGAGATCCAAATTGTGGTACGCAATAAAATGAACATCTACCGAAGCTCTACTAATAAATAACCATAAAATATTGTGGGGACAAAATCTTTGGAATTTGAGAGAGAGCTGCCAAAGAATGAAAATAGAAAATTAAGTGGCTGGTAATGTTTCTAAATGAAGGGAAAAAAACGTATTTCCAGTTGTACTACAGTTCCCTTACCATCATGGTCCTCTTAAGATCCTCCTCCTGAACACGGCCGGCACAAAACAGATCCCGGTCGGCAAAGTACTGCGTTGCCACATCGCCAATAGGCAGTTTGGACAGAATGACCTTTGCTCCGGACTTACAGATCTTATCCAGTTTATCGTACAGGATGCTCCACTCAGCATCCACAATTGCCTGGTAGTCCTGGAACCAAAAATGATTGTTTTTACATTTCACTTATCTAGCAAGACCGTCTCATACAGGAAAAAATACTAATTCCAACCAAGTTATTTGAGTCAACACAATTCAATTGATAGTAGGGCTGCAACAACGAATCGATAAAAATCGATAATTAAACGAATTTCATTATCGAAACATTGTGTCGCGCGACACGCCACTCAGTCGCGGAGATAAAAGCAGTTGAGTGCGGTGCTGTAACGTTGTTTTGATGGCGGAGTCGGCAAAATCAGTTCAGCATTTCACACAAAGTAAATACATCAAAGTGTGTTAATTGCAAGATATGCAAAAGCGACATGGCATATGGCACGGGAGCACCACGGTGATGATACACCTTAGACTGAAATACGTTGGAGTCCGTGATGCGGAGAGTTTGTGTGTGCGTCTGTGAGTGAGTTTTGTATTGAAGGCCAAGTGGCTTAACGTGACACACTTCGAGCGTTTCTTGTGGCTGATAACGTTCAAATCAAGTGTAAATTTGTGAAATACAAGCGCTGAGATCGCCTGTTATTAGACGTGCGTTCTCCTCATGCCGTCCAAAGCGAGTGTCAAAAGTGCATTTCACGCGATCACAACGCCTGTTCTACAACGCACGTTGTCTAATAAGACGTTCAAAACACCTGTTCTACAACGCACGTTGTCTAATAAGACGTTCAAAACACCTGTTCTACAACGCACGTTGTCTAATAAGACGTTCAAAACGAGTGTAATGATGTATTTTCACTTGATCTGTTCGAGTGCATCTACATGTTTTTTGCACCCGCTTACTTCAAGTGTAATGTCATTTTTACACTCGTCGTTTACATCTTGAATTATAGGATGCTCGTAATTGGTCGGTCTTTCTCAGACGCTCGTCTTACTTTGGCACCATTCATTTTTAAGGCTACAGCGCATGCGTATTTTGAGAAGCTGATAGGCTTGTATTACCTAGCCTATGTTTTTTGTAATCTTTTTTCTCAATTTCAGTCACAGCTTTGGAGAGTTTGTGTTGTAGATCAATAGTGGGAAAGTGAAATCTGAGCAAGAATTACCAAACTCTCATTTATAACCAAGAAACATATTAAAACAATACCCAGGGAAAACATCAAGTGTAGTAATGCAATTGTAATTCATGGAGGAAAGGTGCCAGAACATGCCCCATAATAGATATGTATGTATGTATGTATGTATGTATATATATATATACACACATACATATATACATACATATCTATTATGGGGCATGTTCTGGCAACTTTTCTCCATGAATTACAATTTTGAGCCACTTGGCCTAAAGTGACTGTGTACGTCTGTGAGTGTAGTGTAGAGAATAAGTTCTGAGGTTCAAACAAATCATTTTAAGTTTTCTGAATTGTATTTTTCTTTATAGGTCCTTAATAAAAATAAACATTGTTGTGCACTTTTTATTATTCATTAGCTCAGGGATGCTCAAGGAGCAACCTGTTTGTGCACTTTCTGAAAATGTTTTGCACTGTGAATTGCACTGTCAGTTCTGTTTTTCAGTAAAGGGTTGGATATTAATGCTTTTTAGTTTTTATCCGATTCATCGAAAAAATAATCGACAGATTAATCGATTATAAAAATAATCGTTAGTTGCAGCCCTAATTGATAGTGCTAAATTCTGTATTTTTTTTTTAAAGTGTGTTATAGAGGGCGAAAAATGTGGACCACTGTTTTAAGCAATTGCGCTTCCTAAATATCTAAATTAGAAAAGTAAATTCTAAAATACCTCTATACACTTGACTCGAACCTCTGCGTTGTCCTTCTCGGCCTTCAGTTCTAGCTCCACATTGAGCAGAGCGATCTTCGGCTTCTCGTAGCGTTTGGGCTGCATCTCAAAGCCAGCGTAGGAGAAGGTCTTCTTGAAAGCCACGCCAGCAACAAGTTGAGAATCCTGTACGGGGTTAAGGGGCAACTAAATTACAGCAGCAAAGAAGCCGACATCACACTGCTAGTATCCCTCTGAAACCAAGCAGGGTCTGTGCTAGAGTTTGGAACTAGTATTGGGCACTTATCCCATCTGTCCTGAAGACCAACGTTAAACACTTCCCAAGCTGCGTTCACTAAAGATCCCATGACAACAATGAACATTTCTAATCTTTTCCTAATACCAACATGGCTAGCTGCACCCAGTTTCTCACCTCCAGCGCTCCTCCCTGCACCTTCTTGATGCCAATCATCTTGAGGGGCAGCAGTTCATCCAGCATCATGACAGCTTCCACCACCATTTCGCTGAAGAACTCCTTCTGACCGGCAATCAGCTTTGAGTTCATAGCTGTTGCTGCACACTTCACCAAGAGCTCCCTCTGTTCCCTAGAAAATGTAAAATATTAACTTACTGTCTGAAGACATCAAATACAAAAGACAGCAAGTCAATAAGCACCAAAGTGTGAATACATTAAGTGAGAGCATACAGTCACTAACACACACCCAAACTCACTTTTTGTCATCCTTTTTGACAGTGACTGAGATGTCCTTGATCTTCTTGACAGCCAGGTGAGTGGCACTGCGGAAGGCTCTGATGATGGTCTGCGGGTGGAGACCCTCCTCCACATACGGCTTCAGCTGCTTCAGGAACTCCGCAGCCAAGAGGGTCACTGAGGTTGTACCGTCACCGACCTAGAGATTGAGGGACAATGATAGCAATTAAGGCTTGAACTTAATAAATGTTACCTACCGTTTGTGTTGTTGGAGAAAATGCAGCACCTCCCACAAGTAGGAAAAATAATAACATCTGCAGTGTTCATAGGATTTTGTCTAAAGGTTCAAATGTAAACCGTCCACTTTCACAGATAGAACATCAGCATTTGGAAAAGACGCAACGTTATAGGCAGCATTCAGCCACACACACACACACACACAACCGTACAGCATTCAGCCACACACACACACAACCGTACAGCATTCAGCCACACACGCACACAACCGTACAGCATTCAGCCACACACACACACACAACCGTACAGCATTCAGCCACACACGCACACACACAACCGTACAGCATTCAGCCACACACGCACACAACCGTACAGCATTCAGCCACACACACACACACAACCGTACAGCATTCAGCCACACACACACACACACACACAACCGTACAGCATTCAGCCACACACACACACACACACACAACCGTACAGCATTCAGCCACACACACACACACAACCGTACAGCATTCAGCCACACACACACACAACCACAACCGTACAGCATTCAGCCACACACACACACACCGTACAGCATTCAGCCACACACACACACACACACACACACCGTACAGCATTCAGCCACACACACACACACAACCGTACAGCATTCAGCCACACACACACACACACCGTACAGCATTCAGCCACACACACACCACACACACTTCTAGCCCCTCTATTTATTCTCTCACCTCAGCATCTTGAGAGCGGGCGATGTCCACAAGGGTCTTGGCTGCAGGGTGAACCACATCCAGCAGTTTCAGAATTGTTGCTCCATCGTTGGAGATAGTGGCTTTTCCTGAGGGAGCCATTATAGAATATTTAATTTGACAGATCACAGTGTGACCGATTTCTATGAGACCTTCCAAAGACCATATTTGATTACCCCAGATTCTCTGTAAATGTGAACTTGACCAAAATGTATATCAATCATTATTCTCAAGTGCTGAGGCAAAAATTGAGTCACCATTTTTACATTACGTTATTCTAAATCAAACTCACCTCTGCTGTCCACCATGAGTTTGTCCATGCCTCGAGGACCCAGCGTGGTGCGGACGGCCTCTGCGATGACCTGGCAGGCATTGATGTTGCTGATCAGCTGAGGGACACCCTGAGATGTATCTGTCCCCTCCTTCAACAGGATAACCGGTGTGGGCTACACAAAGGAAAGATGGGACAAATTAGGTAAAAATTAATTGTCAGCACCTGGGAAAACTGACTAGGATATTGGGATGCATTCACACAAGCAGAATGAGACCAATATGCAAATAAATGTCCATTGGACCGCCTGTGTGAACTGTGAATGCAGTGTGTTAAAATGGTGCTTAAAAGCAGCTTGGCATTTTGAGACTCTGTACGGAAAATATTAGATTGACCAAATAATCTACTAGCTAGGTGGATAAACTAAATGGACATTCCCATCAAGCAGTAAGGGATCTTATTGTGGAAACAATTCAGAGGAATTAAGTTAAATAGCAAAAAGTGATTAGTTTACAATTTGATTTGGGTTGCTGGCTCGGGAGTCGATTAACTTATGAAAATAGGATGGCTGGGGGTTACAGAAGATGCTCAGGGAAACTTGACATCAAACAGCATAGGGTGTGACGCTTTTGTTATACTAGCCCGATATGCTCGTATCATAATATGAGTACCGGTACTTGCACTACAACGTGTAAACATAAATTACATTGCTTAGTTCGATACAAAACCAAACAAAATGTAAATGAAAGTCCACATATCATTGTCAAATTATCACGTTAACTATCAAATAGTTATTATATCAAACATCGTAGGCATTAATGAATGGGCGCAGATTAGCCTCTAGCTAAATAGCCTTTAGCTTGTCTGTATAGCTTTGTGTTACCGGCGTAGACGCATATACGTGAATGTACCACACATTATAACAACGCTACCCACGTATTAGTTTTGACATCATGGACCTCAACTAGACTGCCGTGCCACCGAACCAATTAAACGAAACGCCACTGAATATTGACTCTACCATACATTTTGTATGTGCGAATCGGGTATCGACTTACTTAGAAAGCCCATTTAAGGGAAGCTAACAACTAGCCTAAAACAAGGGGAAGGTTCTCGACTGTTCCAAGATAAACCTGAGCCACACTGCTGCTGTCAAGACAACCAGAGCTAGCGTGATAGCAAGAGTTAGCACAAGTTCACGGAGTGGCTAACCTAACCGCTACATTTACGAAATAATGCACATGGGCTTCATTTTAAAACGTAATACAGCCCACAAATGTGAGCCTACTGCTAACGCACACATCGGATGGTTGTCTGTGATATTTAACAATGAACGAAAGGTACAGAAGATGCTAGTTACAGCACGCCCATTGATGAGTTGACTTTTTAGCATCATAGTAACGGGGACATTTGTAACACACTTTCTTTAAAAGATAATGATTTCATCATGGTGTAAAGAGTCCGCAACGTACACTGAATGTGGTTTGGTAACACATAATCATTAAAAACGATATGGATGGAGATGGATTTTGCCTGAACAGGCACCTACTCACCATCATCTTTGCAGTTATTTCGAGAGGAACCGAACCGGGTGTTGTATCCCACAATGCAGTTCGACTATATGCTCTTCCGCCCTTGTTTGGTTCTCACCATAGATATCTGTGGGTTCTCACGCCGTAATTATGGCACATTCTCGAAGTATTTTATTGTTGTTGAAAATTACAAAATTCTTACTAAATCATTGAAATTTCCACAACATATATAACTTATTGATACTGTTAGCAGTTATTTATTGTATATACTAAGGTAAGGGGTCCAGTAAGTTTCAAGTTTGACAAATAGTATAAAAAATATTGGGCTTTCTTAGATTTTTATAATCTCACTGACTGTAAATACATTTTAATAAAAAAAATCCTAGACATTGGGGGTGCTTTGAATTTGTTTTACATTTGTGTAAAATGCCTTTTCTCAATTCATCTTGTGCTCACTTCCTTCTAAAACCCCTAAAGGCCATATGTGACAGACCTCTTGCGATACATTCAGAGGTGTTTTTGTTCTACTTTATGGTTGTGTTCCGGTCATTTGGATCTTTTTATAAAAAAATGTACACAGATGCACTTTCGGACAGACGTTGTACAGAATATATAGTTGTTGCTAAAGGCCTTCTTGAATTCAGGAGATGAACATCTGAATGAACATCTGAAAACAGTCAACGTTTTCCAGATATTCAGTAGTGTGCGGCCAGCTGCTGCATACTGTTCTTATCTTGAGACAATTTATTAATACACAAGTTGAAAATGAAACTCCAGTTGCGCCATCTCTTGGGTTGTGGTATATTTGTTTTGGGAGAAATATTTGGAATCTTGTATTCACATTTGATTCATTTGAGATATTTTCAGTCTATTCGAACCGTTCTGACCTTCGGTTTTCTGAAATGTACCTAACAAATATTATGATGATAACTCCCCCTTATACTCTTGTTTTTTCACGTGTTGTCATGTTCTACCGTAACCACTGGGGACGCTGTGTTTTTTTGGGTTGGCCACCGGCAGATACAGAAAAACAAAGAAGACAATGCGGAAGCGATATACAAGCAGGGTTGATGCAGTATTTTGCAGCAATATTTACTTTCTATTATATTTCTGTTTATATAGAAACATGTGTATGTATCCTTGTTCTTAATATTTCAGTATTATTTTTGTTTGTTTGTGAAGACTTGACAATTCCTTCCTCGTTGCCGAATCCATAGTAGATGAGTTCCCAACTGAGTCGACTTCAGCATGTCTAAACTACAGATGTTACGTGTGTTTTTAAATGACCGTTTAACTGCTGCTGCTGTGGAGATTGTTGGTGCAGTTGAGAGAACGGTTTTGGAGTACCAGGAGGAGAATGATCAACTGCGAAAAATGCTGCGGGTCACACCCGAACTCCAACTATGTAGAATAGGTTGGTATGTTTATTGGACTGTTAATACTGTATCTCTGTACCGAGTGCACTGTTTAGATTAACATGCATTCCAAGTTCTACAATCCACGTTTTTACTGTGAACAACACATAATACACAAAATAGAGTGATACCATGTTGAAGTCGAAAACAGGTCTGCAATTGAATTTAAAAGACAATGATCTAAGGCACATTAAAATCCACGAAAAAAAACATTTAGCAATAGCCATCTTATACTTAAGACATGAATCTCAATAAAAATCTACTGGTTGAATTATATTCACAATAAGCACAGATCGATGGATCTCAAGGATATGGAAATATTCTGCATGAAGGTATGGTGTAATAACCAATACGCATGAAGTTGCCAATGTTCTTACAAGAGGATGGTTCACAAAGATGCCAAAAATACTTCTGGTCAAGTGTGCAGTGGAATAAGAAGCAGAACAGCTTTGTGTTGAAGGACATGCTGTAGACTGACATACTCAGCAGAGACTGTTATGAGGAGTCAAGGCCATAATTGTGAATTGGCCATAAAAAAACACTTGGAAGGGGAGAAAAATATGTGTACTATACCAGGGGGGGGTCAGTGTGTGCATGGACAAAAATGGGATAATCACTTCAAAATAAATACTGTAAGATGGACTATATCCGTGATGTTTGAATGTTGATATTGGTAACCTTTGCTTTACCCTCCCTTTCCTCCTCCCAGACTCCCTGCAGTTTTCTCTTGCTGTGTCTGATGAGGAGGTTCCCCCTGATCAGCAGCACTGTGAGCAGGAGTGGAGAACCAATCAGGGGCCGGAGGAATCAGAACCGACACGGATCAAAGAGGAGCCGGATGATCTCAGGATTAATCAAGAGGAAGAGCAGATTCAAGAGCTGTTTGATTCTAAAGACACTGTGTTTACCCCTCCTTGTGAAAAAAGTAAATATGATCAGGGAGATGACATTTGGTCTTTGACTCCTCCCCAAACCCAGTCTGTGGAGAACACAGAGAGTTACTCTGAACCAGTGGATTTCACACCTTTTGACACGGTGACCCACCTAAACGGTTTTGACATTTCCTGTGACCTACCGGATGACGAAGACATTGCCTCTATTCACAGCTCAGCTTTTAGTGGTGACCCTGTCGAACTTGACAGCAGCTCTCCATTAGATGCCAAGTCACCATTGGCATCCAGCTCATCTCTAGGTCTCAACCAAACGATGGAGAAACCCTGTTCTAAACCCAGCAGCGCGTTCAGAACCATAAACCGCTGCCATGACTGTGATAAGACGTTTGCCCTGAAGGCTGACCTGCAGAGACACGTGACTTTCGCCAAGAAGAGACTTAGCGAATGTCGCTTCTGCAAAAGATGCTACGACTCTTCCTGTAAGCTCAAAACACACATCTATCTTTGTCACAATGGGAAACCCTGCATCTGTCCCTTTTGTGGCAAGACCTTCAAGCAAAAGGGAAATTTGTCCAGACACATGAGCGTTCACAGGGGAGAGAAACCATTCAGCTGTTTGGACTGTGGGAAAAGATTTACCCGCAAGGAGCACTTAACCAAACACAGACAGACTCATTCTGGAGAGAAACCATTCAGTTGTAGCGAATGTGGAAAGCACTTCAATCGTAAGGAGCAGCTGAAGAAACACGTACACATTCACAAAGGCGAGAAACCGTTCAGCTGCAGCTACTGCGGAAAACGATTTAATCAGAAGGGAAACCTGAACTTGCACATACGGACTCACACTGGTGAAAGACAGCATGGCTGCTTAGCCTGTGGTAAAAGATTTACCCAGAAGACTCATCTTCTGAAGCATGTGGATAATATTCACATAGAGCGGAAAACAGGGAAAAAAAAAAAAATGTTTACTCAGAAGATGGAAGTGAAAAGGCGCGACGTGGACCATGCTCTGGGGAAAGGCAAGCATCTACATGTCATTCATTCTGTGGCTCTTGAATAAATTGGGCAGTAATGTAAAACTGGATGGCCGTTAATGTATTATAATCACACTGAATACCATTGGTATGACAACACATACTTTTTATGGTTGTAAAAACATTTAAAACCATAAAATCATTAAAACACGAGGGGTATGGTATATGGAAAAAAATATTTACATTCAAGTGGTGTCTGGTTTTCGTACATTCAAATTACTTTGCTGAGCATATTAGAGTTGGAGTCATTCTTTTTTTTTGGGGGGGGGGGGCTTCCGGTATAGTTGGATGTGCAAAAGTATGTTTACCTTTACAGGTTTGGTATAGGCCAGTACACCTTAGCTTAGAGCAATTACAGGCTGCATTGTGTTGTGCTCAACCCCTCGTGCCATAATGCTAAAATATATAACATGACAATCTGTGATGTGAAGTAAAACAGGATGCAATGTAAAACAGGATTTTTGATGTAACTAGGTATGTAAATACATTTCATATGAATGACACATGACAAAGGAAGTTTACAGGTTGGCTTAAGTCTTCTTTTTAACCAAGTATGGATGTTTGATTTGTAATGTGTCATGGATCAGAGAATTGTTTATTAATGGTTAACCAGTCTGTCTGATATAATGACAACAGGATGAAAACAAAGACAAATATTATCTAGTCTCAATCGCAATAAAAACCTCTGGACAACACTTTTTTTGTAACATCATCTTTTGTTGAGCCACTATGTTAGTTGAACCCACTCTCTAATGCAAATGGTTAAAGTAAAGGGTGTGAAAAAAGACATAAAAACAATATAAAAATGAACAAATAAAATAAATCCTTTGAGCGGTTTGTAAATAAGTGAGGCTAGAGGAGAAAGTCATGTCCAGTTCAAACTGACAGAAAGGCCACAGATGCATAAAGCTGCACTAGGTAGGATATTGATAATAATTCAAATGTGAGAAACAGCTTTTTATTGACAACTTGGTTTCTCTTTTCAAATCACAGTCTCATGAGTGCACTTGGCAGGCATGGCTTTTGCATATTTTTATGACGTTATCGTTAGTGCTGCTGACAGAATACTTGTCTTCACACCGCTCAGGAAGGAGAAACGTTCTGTCTCCTAGAGATTAACATAATTTGGTGCGAAAAGTGCAAATTGATCCTAGAACAACAGCATAAGAACCTGTGAAGATGCTGGAGTAAATAGGTACAAAAGTATCTATGTCCACAATAAAACAAGTCATAAATTGACATAACCTGAAAGTCTGCTCAGAAAGGATGAAGAAAAGATTACTGCTTTAAAAAACGCCATTACAGCCGCACATGGGGACAAGGATTATAGCAAAACTACCAACTATTAATTGATTGCATATTAACTACAATTATTGTGACATTTCATCATTCTTTAAATAAAGTGGTGATCCTAAATGACCTTAGACAAAACCGTCAGACTCCAACTGTATCTACTGCAGAACAATCAGTGCACGTTTGGTCTTGACAGGGTTCTCAGGATTCTGCTATAAACTTAAAACAAATTGGAACATTTGATATTTTTTGTCATGCGTAACCCTTAATATAATGTCTCTTTGTTTTCCACATACTGTAGCATTTTTGTCAACCAAGAAACTCTACCAGACATTCCTCAGTGCTTCACACCACACCATACTCTAGTGCTATCTACTGTGTGATATGAGCATTCATTACTAAGTGTTTACAGGGTATTCATTAATTTAATGGTGTTTTGTCACAATTCTTTGTAATGGGATTATTGGGGGGAAAACATTTGTGTATATTGTTTTTTTAGGTAAACGCCTTCCGTTAGCTGCTATAAAGTAAGCTACTAGCTAACGGCCATCTTGTATTTGAGAGAATCTTAAAGAAACTCTTAGAAGCAGACCTGGCTGTAACCCTCAATAATCCGTTGATGCAACAAACACAGAGCAGCCTCTCTCCCTCGATTATAAACGTGTTTCCTAATTAATTATCAACGATATGTAAGGTTGTATTCCTAAACACGAAATATATTCAACACTACTGACTTCTACACTACCTCAATCTTGGTGTAGTTACTGTTGTTTTGTTACTTTAATAATTCTTAATTATTAATTTTAATGTATGTGACAATACTTTACTTATTTTTTTCTGATTTCCTGCTAAAACATGTTTTAAGGACAATACTCTGCACTACTACTAAATTATGACCCTTCATTGAACATATCATCCATTCGGATCGATACAATATAATATGCTGTATAATGATTCATTTTGCATATTGTTCTTTGTTTGAAACCTGTCCTTGTTTGACAGTATGTTGTCAGTATGATTGTATTTATTGTAATTATTTTATTAAATCCCCATGAATGCAGACTTGTAATTACCAACAGTAGAATCCATGTTATAACAGGATAAGCTCTCCACCATGGGAGTGCCTGTGTCAAGATGTAATTGGATCACAGACTTTCTTTCCAACAGGAGGCATCAGGTGAGGTTGGGGAAACACCTGTTGGACCCTCTGACCATCAACACTGTCTCCACTCAAGGTTGTGTCCTGTCCCCTCTTTCTGTATATACACAACTGCACCTCCAGTTGCCACTCTGTCAAACCTCTGAAGTTTTGCAGAGGACACCACCCTCATTGGTCTACTCTCGAATGCGAACGAGAACTGCCTACAGGGAGGACATCAACCGGCTGGTGTCCTGATGCAGTCTCAACATCTTGGAGCTCAATGCTCTAAAGACAGTGGAGATGAGAGTGGACTTTAGGAGAAGCCCAGCTGACCTTCATTCCATTGTCCTGGGGGGCACCCCTGTCAACACAGTGGGGTCATTTTGCATCCTGGGCCTCAAGTGGGAGCTGAAAATTCACTAAGAAAACACAACAAAGACTGTACTGCCTGCGGCAGCTCAAAAAGTACTAACTTCCAACATCCATGATGATGAACGCCTACACAGCCATCATTGAGTCCATCCTGACCTCCTGCATCACCGTCTGGTACCCTGCAGCCACTGTCAAGGATAAAGACCGATTACAGCGCATCAGTCGCTCTGTGTAGCGGACCATTGGATGTAAGCTGCCGTCCCTCAATGAGCTGTATAAAAACAGGGGCGGGCAGCAAAGATTGAGGCAGACCCCTCTAATACGCCTATGGTCTATCAAGACCAAAACATCTTGCCAAATGAACAGCTTCTTCCCCACAGCACTAAGTAATATGCCTCTAGCACTAGACTGCCCTTAGCTCCCCCCCACCCACACTACCCCCCCTGGACACTATAGGCTCTGATACAAATGACACAAATGTACTATTACTCAACATTGCTCATCTTCTGCACTACTGTATATACATGTATACAGTATGTATACAGTATCTCACAAAAGTGCTCTACATAAAGATGGCCAAGGCTATAAGAAGATTGCCAAGACCCTGAAACTTAAACTGTATGAAAAACTGTATAAAAAAGCATGACAGGGAAGGAACAAAGTTTTTTTTGTTCACCTGTTGCACTTAAGACTACAGATTGTAGTATGGCCCAACAGGGGTGGATAGATATCAGGTACGTATATATGTTAACATAAGAGTATTTTCATGGCCACCCACAGGCACACCTCGCCGACACCCTTGACACTAAATATAACGCAAACAGATTCCGACATTTAAGAACTTTGCCCTCAAGGCTCTCTTGTCCATGTCTTGGTAGCTCTAGGATCTTTGCAAAATGTGGTTTGTAGGCGCTCCAGTGCATTAAGCAAGAATAAAAACGTTCTGTCAGATGCAGCAAATTTGTAAGGTTTCAGGCTTACCACTCCAAATCATTGTGTGTTTACCTGACATAAATGGGACATGGTTCATTCTAACGAAATTGTTAGTGGCTTCAAGAGGCTATATTATTATGGGTATATTTTTATATTTATCCTGATATGCAGAAAAAAACTCTTTAATGTGTCACCTGCCTTGCAGCCATTGAGTAACCTATCAGTTACAGTTCCTCAGAAAATGATATAAAATTACTGCCTTTCATTTTCCCGCCTACAAACTATATCTATGTTGTTGTTAAGTGATGATCGTACCCAGACTGTGGTAAAGCGGTTTGAGTGACCAATAATTTGAAACCATAGTCTGACTCTGCATGCTCTTGTGAGTACATTACTCTGCAATAGCTTTAGACATGTGTGAAAAAATAATACTTATCAATTAACAACATGAAATGTGTGTGAACAGGAGAAAAATGTAAATTAAATCATGATTTGGTGTGATCACCCTTTGCCTTCAAAATAGCATTACATCTTCTAGGTACACTTTTGCACACAGTTTTTGAAAGAACTCGGCAGATATGTCTACCCAAACATTTTGCAAAACTAACCACAGTTCTTCCATGGATTTATGCAGCCTCACTTGTTTCTCTCTCGTCATGTAATCCCAGTCCGACTCGATGATGAGTTCTTCTATACGCTACAGCTACACCGTGTGTCTTATTGCTGTGCTCAGTCTTTCCTGTATAGGACTTTTGATTGTAACCTGTCTTTAGGAACCTCATCTTGTTTGCTGAGATGGGCTGTTCCTCACCAAGTTTTATTCTTACACAGCTGTTTCTGTTTCTATTGTTTAAACCTACATATTGAATTGATGACCATTAGCGCCTGTTTTGGTATATATATATTTTTTAATCTTACACCTGAAAGAATGCATACTACATTCCTGTCTATGTGTAAGTGTACGTAAAACAGTTTTTGCTGTTTTGAGGGGTGGTCACACCAAGTATTGACTTCATTTAGATCTTCTGTCTACTCACTTTGAAATATGTTTATTGACAATGATAAGATATTACCATGTCAATTTTCTAAAACATTCTCATTATAAAGCATTTTTTTCAGACCTGTCTAAAACTTTAAATTTCTTGTAGCACAGAATTAGTCTTCAACTATTAGGCAATGTATTCAATATTGAGACATTCACATTGGCTGCAATGTCTAAAAAATGTATCTTAAATAAATATATATCTGAAACGAGGTATTGTTATCCATTTGTTGAGCGTTTGTTGTCCATTTTGTACAAATTCACATTATCCACTTTTATTTTGAAATGTTTTACACCTTCGTGACCCGGACCCAGTTTTCTGTTCCTCACCAAACGTTCGATTCCATTCTCACGGATGAAGTCGTTGAATCTCTGGGTGAATCATGCCTAATCTAAAGTCGTTTCGTGTGTTTTTAGACGAGCGGTTAACAGAGGTTGCTGTCGATATTTTCGGTGCTTTTGAGAAAATGGTGGTCGAGTACCAAGAAGAGAATGATCGGTTACGGAGACTGCTGCGGATTGCGCCTGGGAGTAAACTACGTGAAATCGGTACGTAACTAGATCTGCGGATCTGTAGTAGCTGTGTTATAATAAAACTGTTTGGACTTTGCTTTAAAATCAATACCTATTCACCGTAACTCGTGTCACGAAAAGCTGATTTGATATTTGATATAGGTGTCCTCTATGGAAGAAAATCTGTCTCACCAGATTCTGAAACTGAATTTCTAGCACTGAATTTATTTGCATACAAGATTCAGTGTCTAAAAATTCAGTGTTAGAAATTCAGTGCAAAAAAATTCAGTGTCAGAAATTCAGTGCAAAAAAATTCAGTGTCAGAAATTCAGTGCAAAAAAATTGCCAATGTGATGTTAATATTTGGTATCAATGAGACTTTACCAAATAAACTGTTGAATACTTTTCCCTCTTATTTTATTATTTGGTCGAAGGTGTACGTAAATATTTGCCCTAATACATTTGTTTGTGAGTTGTATGTGGCTGTTTGAGTCATTCTCACCCACTCACAAAACCCTCCACCTAACAGAGTAACTGTGAAAAATGCACAATTTTGTAAATATTTACAGATGGAAACTTTTTCTAGGAATTACTGGAAGTATTGTAGTATAAATAATAAAGTACATACTGACTGTACATACTTAATTATTTTTCATAGGCTGTATTTGTCATACGTAGACAGAAACATAACCATTTCAGATTAGTTGATTCAAGATCAGATTAAACTTTCGTGTCATTGAAGAGTACGAGTACAGTATAAGGAAATGCTATTTGCATTCAACCAGAAGTGCAAAAGGGGCGCTGCAAAAATAGTATGCACGGCACTGTGTCAATGTTCAGAATGCCCCAAGTTGTGAAATTAAATGAAGAACAATGAATGGATGTGCAATTGATAAGTAATTGATATGTGAAATTGTCCAGTTTAGCAATGTAACAAAGTGCAAATATGCTGAGGGCTGTACAAGCGGAATGCATTTGTGCAAAATGGATGTACAAACCGTATGTATTGTGCAAACCGTATGTATTGTGCAAATGGGATGTACAAACCGTATGTATTGTGCAAACCGTATGTATTTTGCAAATGTGCTGTACAAACCGTATGTATTGTGCAAATGTGCTGAACAAACCGTATGTATTGTGCAAATGGGATGTACAAACCGTATGTATTGTGCAAATGGCAAATGAGCGGTGTGTAGGGGAGAAGGTAAGGCTAGTGTTTGGTAAGCAGCTGGGAAGAAACAGTTCATACGCCTGCTGGCACGGGCATGAAGAGACCAGTCCAGGTTTAGAGAAGGCATTTGGGCAAACAGATTATTCCTCAGATGTGAGGGGTTCCTGATAATTCCCGGCACTTTCCGTAGACAGATCTCGCACTGATGGTTTTCGATGGCGGGAGCTGGACGACATTGATGCACTGGGAGGTTTTCACCCCCCACTGCCGAGGCTGCCGGTTGGCCGCAAAACATCGATGTTCCTGCAGACACAGTTGGTTTGCATTCTCTCGGCTGTGCAGCTGTAAAAGTTTACCAGGATGTTGGTAGATAGGTGAGCCTTCTTAAACTCCCTTCAACACTACAACAGTGGCTGTACTTTTTAAGGGCCAGGAGAGGTCGTTGGGGATTATGGACACCCAGGAATTTGACGCTGGCATTAATGAGATCTGAGCCATGTATACCACTTTTAAACTTCTTTGGTTTTCGTGGCATTGGCCAGGTTTTTATTTATGTACCAAGCGACTAGGTGCTTAACCTCCTCACTGAAGACTGACTCGTTATTGTCCCTGATCAGACCAACCACAGTGGTGTCATCTGCGGACTTGAAAATGGTATTAGACCTGTGTACAGGTACGCAATCATGGATGATGAGGGAGTACAAGAGTGGGTTGAGCAGACAGCCCTGTGGGACACCGGTGTTCAGGGTCAGAGTGGACGAGGTGAGGTTGTCCAACCTGACTGAGCTCTGTTGGTTAGAAAGTCTAGAGTCCAGTTGCAAAGAGAGGGGCTAATCCCAAGGTCATGGAGTTTGGGAACCAGCCTAGAGGGGATGACTGTATTGAATGCTGAGCTGAAGTCTATGAACAGCATCCTCACATAGGTGTTGGTTTTGTCCATGTTGGTCAGGGCAGTGTGGACAGTTGTGGATAGGGGTAGATTTTTTTGTGTTTACATAATTGGCATCGGCCGATATTCAAGTATATAAAGCCGATTAATAGGCAGGCGCATGCGCGGCATCATAGTGTTGTTGTCGTGGAACCGCGGCCACCGCGATAATAATCGGCCACCGGCCGACCTGGATTTCAAAAGATCGGCATCGGCCTGAGAGAACCATAATCGGTCGACCTCTAGTTGTGGATATGGTGTTCTCTGAAGACCTGGCCTAACAGGTTAAATGTATTTTAGGCTTGACGCAGTTGCCTACGTTGGCACTGGCACAATGGTTTTGGTTTTGAAGCACCCATCAACACCCCTGCCAGCTGACCAGCACATGCTTTAAGCACACACCTTGGATCACCTTCAAGATCAGCCCCCTTGAATGCGTTCACCCTGCTAAGTGCAGAATTTACCTCCACAATGGAAAGAATGACAGGGACGACGTCCAGGGTGACCTCCAGTTTTATGACTGGGTCTTTGTTGTCCCTGTCAAAGTGGGTATAGAAGGTGTTTAGCTCGTTCGTAATTGAGACATCCTGTGGCCGAGGGGGTAGGTTGCTTTGGGCGGTAGTCAGTGATTGCTTGAATACCCTGCCACATACGACGAATATAATGCTCCTCAATCCTCAGTTTGTGGTGTTTGCTCCTTTTCAGGTATCCCTGTATAATCTGTAGGCCTCCGTATCACCGGATCTGAAGTAACATTGCGTGTTTTCAGCAGTAGTCGGACCTCTTTGTTCATCCAGGGCTTTTGGTTGGAGATCTTCATTTATTTATGAGTGCATGAGCATTGAAAGGTGATCTGTCTGACCCACGTGGGGGAGGCGGTTGGCTTTGTAAGCCTAACCCATAACATTCAAAATCGTAAACCCTTCTAACAGAAATTTGAAAAAATCACAAGTTCAGTTATTAGTTAAATTAATGGATTATATTAACTTAAAATCCGCTCCCTGGACTTTCTCGATGTCCATGCTTTTTGATACATTTCACGCTTTTTGATACATTTCACGCTTGAAGCAAAAACTGGGCAGTCTCTCAATTCCCAAAACATTCAGTTTCCTGCGATGGTCTTCCCTTAAACCAGAGCCACATTAGCTCCGGGTTTATCTCCAGTTAGTCACAAACCAGTCACAGGATATTTTAACCAGGGATCCACCAATTGCATCTGCAGTACATCGTAGAATAGAATAACACTTTATTAATACCCGAGGGGAAGTTTTTGTGTAACAGCAGCTGAACAAATTAAGTAAAACGACAGTACGATTAATAAATAGTAAAATACAATGTACAGTTTAATTGTAACTTCAAATATAAGGTTATGAGTCTGAGCAGTGTGGAGGGGAAAGGAGGTGGGGGGGCTCTTCCAGGTGGTAGTGATGGAGGGAGAGAGAGAGAGAGAGTGGGGGCTCACAGCCGACCAGTGCTGAGGTCATCCCCACAGGCAGTGTTATGGAGTCTGATGGCTGTGGGGACAAAGGAACGTCTGAAGCGCTCCGTCCAGCACCTGGGGAGAATGAGGTGTTGGTTGAAGTTACTCCCCTGTAGCCACAGCTCGTCATGGAGAGGATGTGAGGGGTTTTCTAGAATGGAGTTGATCTTCCTCCTCATATTCCTCTCCGCAACTGCCTCTAGACAGTCCATATCCAATAACTGAGCTTTTACCAGTCTGTTAAGCCTGTTGGAATCCCTGGAGTTAATGCCGCCTCCCCAGCACCCTGCAAAGAACAGTGCGCTGGCTACCACCGATTGATAAAACATCTGCAGTAGCTTGCTGCACACTTGAAGGACCTGAGCCTCCTCAGGAAGAATAGTCTGCACTGTCCTTTTTTGTAGAGGGCCTCGTGTTGTCTGCCCAGCCCAGCTTGTTGTTGATGTGCACACCCAGATACTTGTACACCTCCACCTCATTGCCCTGGATAGTGATAGGTGTCAGTGGCTTCTTGGTGCGTTGGAAGTCAACCACCAGCTCCTTGGTCTTGCTGGTATTTAGTAGGAGGTGATTAGCTTCCGACCACCGCCCAAAGCTCTGCACCAGTCCGCTGTACTCCTCATGGTTGTCCTCTGTGATGCAGCCCACGATAGAGGAGTCATCAGCAAACTTATCAGGCGATGCTATCGGCCTATCGTCAAATAAGAAGAAATGATGTTGTTTAACAGTCGTCTCGTGAATTTTCCACAGGCTAAATGTTACGTTTGTTATTTTCAATTTGACTACAACCGTAGCCCACCCAGCTGCAGTTTTGGACAACGATTACCTGAAAGCTGTAAAAAAGAAATCCTGTATTTAGCAAAAAGTAATCATTCAGAGAGCTACTTGATAGCAGTGAAATTCGGATGTCTCTGATTCCTTAAGGAAAATCTGGTTTCCAAACACAGAAAGAAAAGGAGACAACAAAGAAGGCCACGTATGTTACCCAGTTTATCATAAAGTATGGTCGGTGTAGTCCGTGAGTGGTGAGAATTACCTATAAGTTTACTCCATCGCGAGAAAGGCTACTTTTGCTCCACTAACGCTAGCTAATATCTTGACAGACAATTATGCGTGTTTACATTCTATTCCTCTTTTTGTGGACATTTAATCATTGCAGGCAAACGTGATACAAAATCAGTATTTTCCACATAATTATCTGAAACCATAACATCCTATAGTCTTTATGGGTTGCTGGACATTTCGAAGCATTGAGAGTAGTAATAATACGTTCAATTTATATAGCGCCTTTCTCAAAACCAAGGTCGCTTTACATGGAAGGGGGAATCTCCTCAACCACCACCAATGTGCAGCATCCACCTGGATGACACGACAGCAGCCATATTGACCAGGCTCAGCCCTGCTTAGCTTCAGTGGGCAACCAGTCTTGGGCTCTAGGGTGATATGGCTGCTGACAGAGTGACTCAGCTTGTGTAAGTGACAGCCAATGGTACAATAACACCTTCAAGTCATATGGCCAATGTACACTATTCGCCATTTGACTTTATTTTTTAGTATTGTTTACTTTATATTTAATTGGCCAATTTTAGAATTACATATCCCTCCATTTTGAAGTGTGATTTTGAAACCGCAAAGGATGCAATTTACAATAGCCTCAGGCTTGATAGATCCTGACACTAAGGAAACATTAGTGTCAATAGAGGAACAGTACGTCGGTTGTGAAGACATTTTTGTACATTAAAAATTTGCATCTTTTTTATTTAAAGACCTTCTCGAAAAGTTCACAGACAGAATGTTTAAAAAGTGCAATCCACATGTTTACATATGATTTGTTTATTATAGTGACTTTTTTATCATAACATATAGGTCTGGCCTACAGGAAAGAACAGTTCATGGTTTATCTAATATAGTGTTGGTCATACTATACAATTATTTATTGCTTGTCTTTGTTGAATAATACAAAAGATAAAGGTCTTAAAATAAAATCAATTATTGCATATAAAATTACAACACGCAATCACAATATTGGATGAAATATTTTCCAAAATTGTTCAGCCTTAATTTTAGGGGACCAAAATAATATATTTTAGGACTTTATAGATTGTGTCGCTTTTAATGACTTGGTCCTCTTCCCACTTAGGGTCCTCCACCCTAATGCAATATGTTGAAGTTTGATTGACAGACTAAAATGTGTCATAATGATGTCGTGGGCAAAAGGTTTCTGGGGAGCCTTGGGTTGACAACGGTTAGACTTTTGTACACATTAACCATGAGTTCCATAGTAGGTCCATGAACCTACGCCCGGTACAATAATTCCGATACTAATAAATTGAATGAGTCAACCATTCTGTTTTATTTTATGACATTTAGACTCTACCCTTTCTTTTTTTCCTTACAGATTCCCTGCAGTTCTCGCTCGCTGTTTCCGAAGAGGAGCTTCTCCCAGGGCAGGAGCCCTGCGAGCAAGAATGGGGCACTATTCTGGGGCAGGATGACCCAGAACCCACACAGATTAAAGAGGAACAGGATGAACACGGGATTGGCCAGGCAGAACACGGGATTGGCCAGGCAGAACACGGGATTGGCCAGGCAGAACATGGGATTGGCCAGGCAGAACACGGGATTGGCCAGGCAGAACACGGGATTGGCCAGGCAGGACACGGTATTGGCCACGCAGAACACGGGATTGGCCATGCAGAACACGGGATTGGCCATGCAGAACACGGGATTGGGCAGGCAGAACACGGGATTGGCCAGGCAGAAGAGCAGCTTCAAGGACTGCAGCCAAATGTCATCGAGTTCACATTTACTCCTTCATTTGTGAAACATGAAGTTGATCAGGCAGACCCACTGTACTTGACCCCACCCCCAAACCAGACTATGGCCAACAGACAAAGTGTCTCTAAAGCAGTGAATCTCACTCATTTTGATTCTGCGACATACCTAAAGGGTCTCGACAATCCCGTCGACCGTCCAGATAATCACAACCATGCCTTTACTCACAACTCTACTTTTAGCCACGACCCTCTGGGACTTTACAGCAGCTCTCAAATGCTTCCTTGTCCACCACTGGAGCCATATCAAGCATTGCAGAATCACTGTTCCAATGCCGGCACCTCGTCTAAAAATACATACGGCTGCAGTGACTGTGATGAAACGTTCACTCTAAAGGCTGATCTGCTGAGGCATTTGACTATCGCCAGGAAGAGTGTTAGTGAATGCCGCTTCTGCCAGAAACGCTACAATTCCACCTGTAAACTGAAGGCCCATGTGCAACTCTGTCATGCAGGGAAAACTTGTACCTGCCCTGTTTGTGGAAAGTCTTTCAATTACAAAGATCTGCTTAAGCACACAAGGATTCACACAGGAGAAACATTTTTGAGCTGCCGTGACTGTGGAGAAAAATTCAGTCATGAAGGAGACTTAGGAAAGCACATCATGACTCACACTGGTGAGAAACGATTTCGGTGCGGTGACTGTGGGAAAAGCTTTAATCGCAAGTGGAACCTAACAGATCATATACGGACTCACACTGGAGAGAAACCCTTCAGTTGTGCTGACTGTGGGAAAAGCTTCAATCAGAAGGGGACCCTAAGAAGGCACATACGGACTCATAACAGAGAAAAACTAATTGGTTGCTCAGTCTGTGGCAAAAGATTCACTCATACAAATAGTCTACTAAAGCATGTAGAAAGCACCCACAAAGACATGAGACTGGGAATAAATTGAAAGAATTAAGAAGATAGGCCAAAATGAATAGGAATCTTTCAAAAAATGTAATGTTTGAAAAGAAAAGCAGCTCTGGATAATTTCTGTTTTTTAAAAGAATAGACGCATAGCAGATTTAGTTTTATTAGATGTTATTTGTAAATGTATTTGTAGGTAATTTCAATGATGGCATAACAATTAGAAAGTGTTGAGAGCACTTCACAGGTATTCTACAAATCAGGTTTGACATCAATGCTGTGTTTGAATTGTGCTAACCTGTACCATAAATGTGACCAATTCTTTAGCTTGTACATTTTTTTAAATGCAGAAAACTCTTTTCAGAACTAACTCACTTTGGAATGAGCTGCAAGTTGAGCACCAATAAAATCTGACTCCCTGTGATTGACACAATATATTAACTATTTGTCTGATGTATAAAAATGTAATACTAAAACAGCTGCTATATAGCCTTATGTATGTAACCCTGACAAAATTATTTATTTGGGTCACACTAAATTGGTGAATAGTTTTATTTAAGACAACACTATCAATAGGATATTGGGGGTAGCAATTGAATTGATCAGCTAAGCAAATCGACAAAAGCAACATGTAGCGTGTAGTATCTTTTTTCTTTGTTGAGGCATCTGTATTTCATGTACATAGATTTTGGTCCAATGGTATGGTCTGCGTAAAATGCCAAAACCACTTTCAATATCACAGTGCCCCAAGATGTTATGTTGAATCATTTGTTTAACTATCAGAAGACAAACATATATTCCATATACAGGGATTTTTATTAGCTGTATGTATTTGATCTTGCAACACACATTTAAGACTCACATTTTATCGGAATGTCTCCTAAATATCCACAAGTAATATCAATTATTGTACATGTTTAGAGTTTAATAAATCACGAATTTCTGGTTTACTAGTAGTAAATCGGGGACTTTTATTTTCATATATTCTCAAATTCTGTGACCCGGAAGCTCTTTATGTTGCTCACAAAACTTAGGTGGCGGGTGTTTGGTTTTCTTTGTTTCTAATCATTCTTCCTCATCGACGAAACCATATTCTCTAAATACCAAAATCCCAGTCGTCTGGAAAATGTCCAATCTACAGCTGTTGCGTTTGTTTTTAAATGAACGTTTAACCGCGGCCGCGGTTGAAATTTTCGGGGCTGTTGAGAAAACGGTAATAGAGTACCAGGAAGAAAATAATCGACTACGAAGTATGCTTTCTAATCGGATCACGTCGGATATTAAACTACGCAGAAGTGGTGCGTATCACTTTATTTTATTTATATGATTTTACTCGTGCAGTCGTGTATAAAGTTCTTATTTTAATGTCAACATATTTGTGAGGCACCGCAGTAGAATGGAGTATTGCAAAAGATAATGATAATTGACGCGGGGGAGATTGGCTGATCAGTGCAAACTAGAAGGTTGAGGGAGTTAGTAATAATGTCTCATTCACGAACATTAAACCAAATTAGAGTGTTGATAGATTTAATTAATGTGTAATTATTTGCATCTAAATATAACGAGTTTAACAAAGATTGTATAACCACATTCACAAAAGTTATGTATAACTGCAGTTCAGAATCAACAAAATGGTCGGGAGTGCGCGTCTGCTTGTTTCGAGTTGGCGAACGCCTAAAGCGGAATATGCTTGATTTTGTCAATCTGTTTATTGCTATTTTTTTGTGCAATTTATGAAATCACAATGTCTTTTATTTTTTTAGAAGTATAACCTCTGTTAGATATTTTATCATTTGTTAAACTAGGTTACATGGAATTCTCAAGTGTTATATTGATGATTAAATATCCATTTATCAATATGTGTGACTTGAATATAACCTCCAGGGGGTGTACATGGCATGCATATTTCACATAAGTGTATGTAAACGGCCTGAAGCTATTACATGTACTGGACAGTGGCGGCTGGTGAAAAATATTCTCGGTGGGGCTATGCCATACTTTTTGTTTTTGTTACCATCGCAATACAATTTAACACAAACTGCAGGACAGCAGTGCTCAGTGAAATAGTCAGTAATTATTTAATGCCAATATTAAAAAGTTGAGGCATTCTTACACAAAAACATAAACATCATATTGCACAAACACAAGCCTTTCATTTCCATATATATATTAAGATTATAGGAAATGTTATACTGTATAAAGGATGTATAATATAGAAATAGACCAATTATTTGTTTGTATACATTCGGGTTGTGCGCGCATCTCGGTTGCAGAAAACACGGCAGAGAGTATTTAGCTATATTGAAAGAAGTCAAAAGAAGAATCGTAAAAGCTAACTATCTTTTCAAAATGTACTCTGCTTACTATAACATCCTGTCACCCAGCGATAAGCATTTTATTTAACTAAATTGACGTTAATGAGTGGAATACGTCTTACAGATTGTTATGCCATAGCACCCTGTAAATGGTTAAACGACGAAACGAAATTGCCTAGCATTCAGTGGCAAGAAATATATAATTATCTGATTGACACTCCACTTTGATCTGTGTGGTCATGTCCAAGACATACAACTAGAGAGAAACACATGTTGTTTGTATGAACTATTTATTTGAGTAGGTTAAATCTGAGAACCATCCTACTCATAACACCAAAATCATCAAGATACATTCAACTTGATGTTAATCCTAGTAGCCAAGAGATTTATTTTTGTCAGGCATGTTGCTATTTATAGCCATTGCATAATTTATGATGGTCTCCATATACCGAGGGGTCTACAATGTACCTGTATAATTCAAGTGATGCTCTAAAGGAATTCAGTACATAAATAACCTCTGCACCTCGTCTTCTCCCTTCAGAATCTCAGCCACCTCCTCCGCCTCGCTCTGAATTGGATGTTCCCCCTAACCAGCAGGAGTTGAGCCCACACCAGACAGAGGAAGACCCAGAGCCAACACAAATTAAAGAGGAACAGGTGGAACTTTGGACCAGTGAAGTGGAAGACCATCTTCAAGTGCTGAATGATGACGACGACGTTGTAACGTTCAAAGTCCCACTTCCCTGCCTGAAAAGTAATTATAGTCAGGGGCATCCGCTTCAGTCCTCAAGTCTTCCCCAAACCCTAGAGAACAGAGAGAGTGACTTCAAACCATTGGATCAAGATCATTTTGGTGCCGTGCCCAATATAAACAGTCTGGAAATTCCCTGTAACCTTCTAGACAATCCAAATAATGCCGCTCTACAATTAGCAGAGGCCCAATGCGACAGCTCTACAATCTACAGCTCTACAATTAGCAGAGGCCCAATGGGACTTTGCAGAAACCTTGGTGGGAAGCCCTGCATTTGCCCGTTTTGTGGCAAGACCTTCAAACAAAAAAACCATCTGTCCCGACACCTGATCATTCACACAGGGAAGAAACCATTTAGCTGCAATTACTGTCAGAAGAGTTTCAATCGAAAGGAGACCCTAACCAGACACGAACTGATACACACAGGGGAGAAATCCTTTAGCTGCTCTGACTGCGGGAAGAGGTTCAATCGCAAGAAACGCTTAACCATGCACATATTGACTCATAGAGGCGAAAAACCATTTAGCTGTGGGGACTGTGGGAAGAGTTTCTACTCAAAGCAGACACTAACTAGGCATAACATGACTCACACTGGAGAGAAACCCTTTAGCTGTGGCGACTGCGGAAAAAGCTTTAGTCGAAAAGAGCACCTAACTGGGCATATATATGCCTTCCATTGATCTCTTTACCAGATCAGTTGAACTGGCCAAGACTGGCCAGTGAACTTGTCTCCTCAAAGGTGAAGGATTCAGAGTCTCAGCTGTTATAAGTTGTAGTTTTCAAGAAGAGCTATTCACTGATGAGCCAAAACATTTAAGTCCTGGGATTTTTCATATGGAGCCGCCATAGGTCAGACATGTTTGTCCAGCATGCGCCACATATATACAATCAGATTGGGCTTTTGACTCTGCCTTACAAGTGAATATCTTTGTAACGTTTTACAGGACCATCCGGATTTAATTTATCGAGAGAGTGTGCAACATTGGAAGCTAACGGCATTTACAAATTATGAAATAAACGAATCAAATAAAAAATGTGGAGAATGTTTTTATAATCTATGCACTTAGTACTGTAGTTTCCACCTACTTAAAGTTGCACTGGATAAATGTCTGTTGGATGAACCAACTTGTGCTCATTATGCTACAGTATGTATTGTTATTATTGATGGGCGGGGCCTTATTAACATCAGAAGTGTGTGTTTGAGACTCAATTACACTACCTTGTGCTTCTTCATTTTTGGGGTCATATTCTTGTGTTTTTGAGTCTATAATATCACACAGCCTATTGACCTATTAAACTGACAGGTTATGCAACAGCTGTGGATGCAATAGTGACATGGCACATTATTGTATTAGGCTTGTGGAAGCCTATTGGCCCATTCCCAAGAGATGACGAAAGGAGCAATGTTCCTTTTTATGACTCATTTATGGTAATAAAGTGCATTTACAAACACCAAGCCTGAAACCCAACAGAGCTCGAATCAACATGTTGATACACAGCGGTTTGGAAAAACTCCCTGATGGGTCGAATTTAAGCTCCAAGGGGTTGCCACTCCTTTTCTGGCTGTGCCAGGTGATATTTAGATGGTCAGGTCGTGGTTGATTTTTCTATTAAGTAGTCGAGGGAGACTCGCTGGCCTGGATTAACTGCCTGTGTGGTAGTCAGATCCGCAAAACCAGAGATTAATGGTTTGTGTTTACCTTCATTTGTGTTTACCTTCAATGTCTTAATGTCACATTGGACAACGATGCGTTATGTCTAAATAGGTTGTTCCATAATGGGTCAGGTAATTTACGCTGCAGTCATCTAAGATGAACACAAGTCAAAACATGTAATGCTAGCCTATCCCTAATATTTAGCTGTACAGACCTTTTGTGAAATTAAACAACTTTAAAAAGAATCGAAAAATGACCCGGGTTAGCAAATTTTAATATACATGTATTTTATATATGTATTTTATATATGTATTTTATAAAGCTATTTTTGTGTGCCAGGTGTACACAATCGTCAATACATCGAAAATCTGTCAAGTGACAAAAGAAATGTAATGATCAATTTATAATGTAGAGCGACCCATATTCTGTTTTTTATACCCCCTGTCATATTGTAAACCAATTGGGAATATGTTAGGCCTAGCTTTACATGTTTTAGGAATAAACAAATATGACTGTGAGTAAATATGACGCGCTTTTTTATGAATACACGGTGGTGGATAAAACCCTGAGTCTTGTACTCTACACAGACCTCTCACATAGCCAAATAATCTATAGTAGGACAATAATCAAAAACACAATCTTCTTTGAGCCAATTTAGGAATTAATTATATCCATATATTAGGCATGTCTGTTGGTTTAATTCGTTTCGTTGTTACATTGTAATAGGCTACATTCAGTTGGGTCATACCCTTTTTATAGTTATATTTAATCCCTCTTGTCATTTCTGCTTATAATGTTATACATAATACATATGACTGTAGTACCACCCCGCTCCAGCTGGCGGCGCTGTTATGCTTCTCATTGCTCCGCAGCACAAAAGTCGTGTTTGTTTTGTTATTGCTGTGTGTTTTTTTTAAGAGAGCCACCGTCTGAGCTGGATAGCTAGTCGACTGGGCACCGAAATGTCTAAACTGCAGTTATTGCGTGTCTTTTTAAGTGACCGTTTAACCGCGGCTGCGGTGGAGATTTTCGGCGCAGTTGAGAAAACGGTAGCGGAGTATCAGGAGGAGAACGAGCAACTGCGGAGGTTACTGCGGATCACACCGGATATAACACTATGTAGAATAGGTTCGTGTGCGCATTTACAGTTATAGTTTATTTATATGTAATGTTTAAGCGATCCCGTGGTCAATAAGGACATTCATACAACTTATGGTATCTAATTATATATCGTGTGAACGTGAACATCGCAATTGAGGCTTTAAAATCATTGTTGTCTACTGGGTGGGTTTTTTTATACCAGGGTTGGCAACCTTAGACCATCCTTATATTTATTTCACTACACGTTGAGTTGGTGGAAAGTCTTTCAAAGCGTATGGTTTTGTAACAGAGATGTTGATTAACCTCAACACTGCATGTGTGTGTTTAGTATTTGGTTCTTAAAGGGGGAACAGCAGTCAAATGGCCTCGAGAACAAATAATTAGTTTAGAAGACTCCGATTGAAATTCTGGTATTTGCTCTGCCCGAAAAAAATACGATTAAATACTACGCTTTTCTGTTTAGGCATCTTCAGCACTGGGTTACCACAAAAGGGTTAGGGTCTGTCTAAGGACTCTCCGATGATGACTAACTTATTCGTTTTCTTTAATTACACAAGGGTTCATCTGTAAATTAACATAAGATTTTGTTTATTAACATTGAGTCCACATACATGACAAAATAATCATGGACCCTAAACAACTTCATGACTCAAATCTTCTGACTACATCTCTTGGTTGGTTTCACACTAGATTTACTGGTTCATCTGTAACTACATCTTTATTAGAAACTGGTAGCAGAGTTGGGTAATATTTGGTCGTGTCACAGCGATTTTGACGAAGTACTGCTCCATGTTTCAGGATGTTGTACGATCTTGATTATACTTGATAAACAACGATCTCTCTACGTCCAGGTGTTCTTTAGTCCCGTTTTATTGCCTCATTCCAGCTCTGGTAGATCTGGAGTTTCTCTTAGAATAGAACCTGTGTTTTGTTTTCTGTTGCTCTGTCTTTTCCCCCTTTTTCCTGGTAGCCACCCAGGACGATGGGACAACGGGCTGCTGTGCTTTTAAAGTCCACTCTCATCACCACTGTTGTTTATGCATTGCGCTCCAATATGTTCAGACTGCAACAGGACACCAGACTGTCAATCTCACCCCTGTAGGCGGACACGTCTCCATCTGAAATAAGTCCAATGAGGGTGGTGTGACTGGTGTCATCCGCAAACCTCAGAAGTTTGACAGAGTGGTGGCTGGAGGTGCAATTGTTCGTGTACAAGGAGAAGAGGAGACGGGACGCAATCTTGAGGGGAATTGGTGCTGATGGTCAGGGGGTCTGATGGGAGCTTCCCTAACCTCACATGCTGCCTCCTGTTGGAGAGAAAGGCTGTGATCCACCTGCAAGTAGACTTGGGCACTCCTAGACGGGAGAGCTTGACCTGGAGCAAGGCTGGGATTATGGTGTTGAATGCAGAACTGAAGTCCACAAACATGATTCTACCGTAGGTTACAGGGGAGTCAAGATGCTGGAGGATGAAGTGAAGAGCCATGTTGATTGTCATCCACATACCTGTTTGCTCTGGAGGCAAACTGCAGTTCTCCAAACATACTTGCAATGAGAGACTACATGCTCTTGTAGTATCCATGCCCACACATTTGCTGTCTCCTAATTACACAGTTGTTTCCCTTGTGGTTTGATCGTTTCTTTTTCCAGACCATGCTCTTGTTCACAAAGCAGACTTTTATTATATATTTGGGATTACACTTAAGGCTCTTTCTTTACTGAGTTGTTTTGACAGTTCTCCAAATTCAGATGTTTTGCTGTGTCACTTAAACACTAAATATTGTTTTGTAAAATGAGGGATGCTTTAACTTTCTTGTTTTTTTTCATCAGCCTCATTTGCTACTAAATACACAAATATAATTGTTCAAACCATCAGCACATGTTCCTCATTACTTGCCAACTGTGAGGTGGCTGTCAGGGATGCACCAATAAGAAAACGGTTTGCTAATACCGGTCGTATAACTATTCATCTAACATCTAACAAGAGATGACAATATATTGTATGGAACTTTCTATCCTGTCATAAATACGATATATTTTTAATGCTCCTGAGGTTGTCAATGTTACCTCGATATTGTATTAAGGTCTACAAGCATTGGTGGCATTTTGTATTTATTACTTATTAATAGTTTCAATAGTAAACACACAATCTGAGATTTTTTTTACAGAAGAGTGATTTTATTAGCATAATGCAGTAGGTTAATTAAATATTCACCGCATTATCTGTCAGTGACACATAACTGGATGAAAAAATGGTAGTCTTATGAAAATGGGTTAGGTATTACCGGTATGTCTTTTCCGACACCACAATTGTCTTTGCCTGTTTTAAAATGGTCGGCAGATACCAATTAATACAGTTTTTGTCCACAATCTACCAACATCGATTGCTCTCCTGTAATTAGTGCATCTTTAGCTGTAACCTTTCCATTGTCTCGCTGCATTTATATCAGGGGCTCTGATTAACTGGATAGACTGATTTTCTCACTGTGATTTCGTACTTTGATCAGGAATATATTGTGACATTGGCCAATCCTAACCTTCTGCTCCTCATGCTCCTTTTCCTCTCCTCCCCCGTCCAGAGTCGCTGCAGGTTTCTCTCGCTGTCCCTGAAGATGAGGCTCCATCTGATCAGCAGCACTATGAGCAGGAGTGGAGCCCTAGTCTCCGGCAGGGGTCTCGGAGCCCACACAGGTTAAAGGGAAAGAAGAGGAACTCCGGCCCTGTCAAGAGGAAGAGCAACTTCAAGGGCTGGATGCTAATTTAACAGGGTTCAAGTTCCCTGTTCCCTGTGTGAAAAGTGAACGTGATCCAGAGGACCTGCTTTGGTCCCTGAGTCTTCCCCAAACCCAGACTGTGGAGAAGAGAGAGTGTGACTTTAAACCGGTGGATCCGAATTCTTTTGGAAGTCTGACCAACCAAAAGCCTTTCAAAATTCTTAGTGACCCACCGGACAATCAAAACATTGCCTACAGCCACAGTTCATCCATAAGCAGCAACCCAGTACGACTTGAAGGCAGCCCACACCTGGATTCTGGCCCACTGTTGGATCCGAACCCAACAGTAGAGGAGCACTGTTCAAAACCCAGCACAACATTTATAAAGACTCACCGCTGCTGTGACTGTGGCAAAGCTTTTCCTCAGAAAGCTGATCTGCAGAGGCATGCGACTCATGCAAAAAAGAGCCTCAATGAATGTCACTTCTGCAAAAAACAGTTCAGTTCCAGCTGTAAACTAAAAGCCCATGTCCAAATCTGTCACGGCGGCAAACGCTGCACCTGCCCCTTTTGTGGCAAGACTTTTAAACAAAAAGGAAATCTATCCATGCACATGAGAATTCACACGGGAGAAAAACCTTTCAGCTGTGGTTACTGCGGCAAAAGTTTCAGTCAAAAGGGGGACTTGAGAAGGCACATATTGACTCACACAGGAGAGAAACCTTTTAGCTGTAATTTTTGCTGTAAAAGCTTCAATCAGAAGGGGGACCTAAGGAGACATGTATTGACTCACACAGGAGAGAAACCCTTTAGTTGCAGTGACTGTGGGAAAGGCTTTATTCGCAAGGAACACTTAACTGCACATATACGGACTCACACAGCTGAATGACTTGTGGTGACTGCAAAAATACCACCTGCTAACTGACTTAAACGGGGAAACGTTTTCAATTGAGGAGACTGCATGCAGTGAAGGAATACATATTTGATCCCCTGCTGTTTTTGTAAGTTTGCCCACTGACAAAGTCATGATCAGGCTATAATTTGAATGGTAGGGTTATTTGAACAGTGAGAAAAAACCCAGAATAACGCATTTTAAATAAATTATATATTGATTGGCATTTTACTCAGTGAAATAAGTATTCAACCCCTTTGCAAAACATGACTTAGTACTTGGTGGCGAAACCCTTGTTGGCAATCACAGATGTCTGACGTTTCTTGTAGTTGGCCACCAGGTTTGCACCCAACTCAGGAGAGATTTTGTCCCACTCCTCTTTGCAGATTTTGTCCAAGTCATTAAGGTTTTGAGGCCGACGTTTGGCAACTCGAATCTTCAGGTCCCTCCAAAGATTTTCTATGGGATTACGGTCTGGAGACTGGCTTAGCCACTTTAGGACCTTAATTTACTTCTCCTTGAGCCTATTTTATGCTGGAATACCCATCCACGACCCATCCATGAAAGTAAAATACAATCCTGAATAACACATTTAAAATAAATTAGAAATAGATTTGACCCGACCCCGGATAAGCGGTTGGAGATGAGATGAAAGATAGAAATAGATTTGCATTTTAAACAGGGATTAGGAGCACTCCCTTTAAAAGGGATCAAATACATATTTCACTGAGTAAAATGCAACTCAATTTAAAAATAATTTTAAATGTGTTATTCTGGATTTTTTTGTTATTCTGTCTGTCATTGTTCAAACAAACCTACCATTAAAATAATACACTGATCATGTCTTTGTCAGTGGGCAAATGTACATTTCTTGAGAAATTTGAGGGTTTAAACATCTGATTTCTGCAGAGTAGGTTAAATAGAAGCAGAAATATCACTCTTAGGGAAGCGACGAAATTATAGATCTTGTGCTGTAGATTTTATTTAGTTTTAGATTTATATGTATGCAACGTGTTCAATGTAAATAAATGTGATGATAATGTATTTTAACACACATTAGTGCATGTGTTTTGGCAATCTGTGGAAAAAAAGAGCTCAGTGACCACAGAAAACAGTAGATAGGATTCCTTTTTGGAATGAAAATAAATGGTTTATGTCACTGATTCATTAAAAAAAAGATATACTTTCCTAAAAATGTATCGTTTAGTCTGTCCAAAAGATGTTTTTGTTTTATTTGACCATTTGAAATATGACAAAATATTATGAGCGCTTGCAGTTGAAGCAAATAATGTCTGGCTAGATTAGATATTTGTTTTAGGAAACACATAGCATAATTGGTGAACACTGATGTATCATTCTATCTAACTTGGGTTATTTGCATGTTTTTTGTTCGCTGATGAGTGTGAAGAGGATCTGCACTCTGTGGGCACGTTTTCTATACTATAACTCACATAGATCTGTCGTGGGTTTGTGAGGACATGTTGTGCTATCTTCAAACAATAATGTCTGAGGAGGTGTGATATATGGCCAACAAATAATAATTAATCTTAACAATGAATTTGCCACGCTAATGACCACAAAAACTATGCAATTTCCAAAAATGTATTTTGCACATTGTACTCGTTACACTGTGTTATAGCGTTCAGGTAGTTGGTTATGTCAGGTCATCTGATGATATTGAGCTGGACCCACTACACAATAGTCAATAACTGTTGCAGAATTTTCTTTTAAAACTCCATTAAACTGTAAACTTTTCCACCACCAGGCATCTGCACTTCTATTCCCATACCGTTACTTTGTCCATTCAAGCAAAAAGCAAGCTCATGGGAAAGCTCATGTCCATGATTAAATTAATTGCAGATTGTATTGACTTTTAGAAGACTTTCACATTCAAGGGATTGTTTGTGTTATCTTATTTGTTTGTATTAGCTATGTTTGACATGATTTACTCGAAGTGTTTCTAGGTTTTTTGTAGTTGTTTACTCTTACAAAAACATGCTTAGCATTTGCATTGCATGTTAAATCAATGAGAAATTACTAAATCGTTTGCAAACAAAGAACACTAATGAGATAATTTAGTTAAGAATGAGATCAAGTTGATCCCATTTTCTGCGTCTGTTATGCATTATTAGACTGTAGGTTGCCTTTCACAGTAATTATACTCCAGTCCACCTGGGGACGCTGTTGTGATTTACCGTGTTCGCCAATCACAGTATCCAATGTTTTTCTAAAACTTGTTGGCTAGAACACGGAAGTAAAATTGGAGACGACGGATTTATTTTATTTTGTATTCTTCGCGGCAAAGTAAAGAAAGAGAAATATTTCATTTGAGTATGTAATTTGAGTGAAAATGTCCAAACTACAGTTGTTTCGCGTCTTTCTAAATGAACGTTTAACCGCGGCTGCTATTGAAATCTTCGGCGCAGTTGAGAAAACAGTAGTCGAATACCAGGAGGAGGTTGATCGACTGCGTGGATTACTGCGGATCACACCGGATATAACACTATGCAGATTAGGTGGGTATGACCTCCGGATGCCCGCCGCATATTATTCATTCTGCCTGAACCCGGGGCAAGTTATTACATCTGAATGTAAACAGCGGTGTTGTGCGCAAACGAGTTTACACATATAGTTCAGGTACAATGATTAAGAAATTACACAAAACAAAACGTTCAGAGATAACAAAAATTACATTAAAAAGTTACATGTAGGTTATTCCTCTGATAGCACAATTAATTGCATTACCTGAAGTAGTCACAAGCAACACAAAAATAACAATCTTCCAATATTTAAATGGAATTGGCAAGGAGGACCTAAGTTTGGTCTGCAATGAACATACCATAACCAACTGTGGGGATTGCTGGAGCCTCAAGTGAAATCCATGCTCATGACCTGGTTTTATGACGTATAATTATATAGTGATGATAAATAAGAAGGTAGTTTATTCAATTGACTTTATTGACAAACACAAGGGCGTGTTCTCATCTATTGAAACAATATGTCTGGTGAGTTCTGCGTCTAGCATTATAAATCTAAGTGAGCAATGATAAGTAGCACCCAGCGATTTACCATATCCCCAGGTATGTATATGTGGTGACCTGATTCATTTCAAGACAAGAGCCCTCTAAGCTTGTCAATGCTGTTGTATTTGCAATCAAAAACCTATTCATTTCATTACATTTGTTTTCTTTAGTTTAAGATGTAGAAAAGACCTTTGTAATATCTCAATGTCTCAAGGTGTAATAATTCCAATAAAGTACATGTCATTAAGATATAGATTAATTTGACACTTTCTTACCTCAGTACCAATAATATATTTGTAGAGAGTGAACAGTAAGGGACCAAGTATAGAACCTTGTGGGACCTCTTTAAACAACTCAAGCGGCGCTGACTGGATGGTGTTCGTGAACAGCCTTTAGATGAACTTATGAAACCAACAGTATCTGATCCCAATCCGATTCACAACAGATTTCCCAAAAGTATTGAATCATCTAAATTAAAGCTGAAAGATTGCACTTTAAGCACATATACATTATTTAACAGCCAAAATAACAAAACTGCCATGTCCAATTATTTCTGGACCTAACTTTCTTTTCTTTTCTTGAATCTACATTTCTATGTTTTATTATTATAGTTTTTTAATGTGGCATGGCAATGTAACTCATTGAATATGACATCTTGTTTTATGGTAATAAAAAAACTGGCCCTTTGTCAAGAATTTCATTTTCCAGAGGTCATTGAAGGTCTGCTTGATGTAAGTCTTCTTCCAAAAATGGACTGGCAAGTTATTTTGTACTTCCGGATAAAACTGTTTTAATATCTACCGCCAGATGGAATTGCCATGAGGGCCGTATTTGGCATTAGTTTGCCCACCACTGCACTGGACCATCATTTCAAAATGTGTAGACAATAATTATAGGCACAGATTACTTTCTCAGGCAAAATGATGTATTTGTTGGGTACATTTATTAAATTAAAGAGAAATCAGATGGATAATCTTTTACTAGGACAAATATCTGATCTCTTTTGGTCAAAATTATGCTAAATTAAAGACAATCCTTAGAGGTTCACGGTCTTTCTCATTACTTGTTCTGCATTTTAAAGACATTTATAGAATATCGGTTTTTATGCTCAGGAATGAAAATGAACTATTTTCTGGAATTTAGCTTTGCTCCTGCTTCCATTCTCTCCAGACTCCCTGCAGTTCGCTGAAGAGGAGATTTACCCTGAGCAGCAACCTTATGAGCAGGAGTGGAGCCCAGGCTGGAGCAGGACCCCAAACTCACAGAGATTAAAGAGGAAGAGGGTGAACACCGGACCAGTCATGAGGGCGATCAGTTCCAAGAACTGGAGGATGACGTCATAGAGGTGAAATTCACTCCTCCCTGTGTGAAACGTGAATGGGACCAGGAGTACCCACTTCAGTCCTTACAACTTTCCACCACTCAGAAGGTAGAGAACAGTGGCAGTAACTCTAAACTTTTGGATCTCACACCTTTTGGTACTGTAAAAAATGATATGGATTGGTTTAAGAACAAAACCCTTGCCTATGCCATGCCAGGTAATCTCAGCAATGTAGAACATTCCAGTTGCCTGTCATTGGATCACAGCCTACCACTGGATCTGAACCCATTCATTGAGAAGCTACGTTCCAAACCCAGCCCTTCAGCTATAGAAACAAACCGCTGTCATGTCTGTGGTGATACGTTTCCTTTGAAAGCTGACTTGAAGAGGCATGTGACTCTCTCTAAGAAGACGTCCAGAGAATGTCGCTCCTGTAAAAAACATTACAACACTAACTGTAATCTGAAGGCCCATGTACGACTCTGTCATGGTGGGAAACTGATTTGTCCAGTTTGTCATAAAACGTTTAAACTCAAAGGAGCCCTGTCCAGACATTTGACATTTCACACAAGAGAGAAAATGTTTAAATGTGGTGACTGTGAGATGAGCTTTCATACCAAGAGGAGCCTATCCTGTCATATTCAGACTCACACAGGAGAGAAACCTTTTCGCTGTGACGACTGTGGAAAAAGCTTCCGTTTCCTCAATGCACATATTCAAACTCACAAAGGAGAGAAACCGTTTATCTGTGGTGACTGTGGGAAACCCTTCGGTCAGAAGGGGGATTTGATGAGGCATATACGCAGTCACACTGGAGAGAAACCCTATGGCTGCTCAATCTGTGGTAAAAGATTCACTCGAAACGGTCCTCTGCGTAGCCATGTGGATAGAGTCCACAAAGAAAGAAAGTAGGACAAAACATGAAAAAGCTAAATTCATTAGGTTGACTGTCTGGTGGGTCATTCAATTTCAGTACGCTTTGGCAAACACAACATCGCATAGTTACAAAAAAGTTCAATTAGCTGTCCCATAACATAATTTAGTTGAGTATTCATATGTAAAAGCTAACTCATTGCAAAGAAATGATCAATTTCTTTATATGTACCCTTAGTGGTAAATATTGTTATTATTAATATAACATTTTTAATGTTATTAGCAGAGTTGTATACACAATCATACAATGGCGGTGAATTACCATTTTCTTTGCAATGCCTATTTATATATTTCATTGAAAATCCCAAGTTTCCAGCTACAATAGTTATTTACAACATTAAGAATGTCTACACTATAGGCAGGGGGCAATGTATGGAAAGAATGGACATCTTCTGATTAAGGACCCTGAATGGCCATGATTGTCAACACAGTAATTATATATCTGTTGAACAATTACAATAACAAATTGTAAAGTAGCTCAGAGCAGTGGCAAAACTTGTAATATGTTGTTTGTTGGGCTTGCTGAAATGTGTGTGGGCGGCAGAAATGTCTTCAAATCAAACCATTGTCATGTAATGCATGAACTACATAATGTTTTATTTGGGCCTACTATTGCATAAAACATTGAATGAACATTTGTTCATTTGCGGCAGGTGTTTATTTTTAAGTATTGCTCTTGGAATTCTCTAGAAATGTAGATCTCGGTACACACAACATTTTAAATCGGAATGCTGGACTGCCGGGGATTGGTCATCCTTTGGTCAGCAATCTTTATTAATAACAGCATTTTTAACTTAGCTTTAAGTCCTTTATTAGGTCTGTTATGAATTTGAGTAAATCCTTTTGACCTCATGGCTTGGGTTTTCCACAGATGATCAATGGAAGCAGGAGGAGCTCAATGTTCTATTTCTGCAAAAGAGCAGAATATAATGTGTCAATGTGATTTTCTAAAATCTGTTCCCTCGTGTTGTCCTCCCAAATGCCTTACACCTTTTGTCCTCTGGGGTCAAAAATGACCCCGCCTGGTTTGGCTGTTTATAAAGCATACAGTATAAATTTTCAATAGATTTTGTATTACACCTTTAGTCTTACTTCAGTTCAACCCATTAATAGAAAAAAAATGCTTTTTTGGGGAAATTAGAGCCAAATGACCCTGTTTACATAAAACATACCCACATATGCCTGCAAATCCATTTGATTCATCTTTCTCCACTTGTGACCATAAATGCGTTGCCCCTCCTTGTTTGTCATGTTCAGCACTGTGTCTTCAATAGGCAGAAACAGGTCAAAAGTGGACTTTATGTCATCAATCTGAGACCTTGCATATGCAGTTTCACCATTGTGGCTTGTCTCTCTCTCTGCTGACAACATTCTTCGCCGGTCACTGGGAGGGATGGAAGACCAGATCAATGTTTCATCCTTTGACTGGAAATATTCTTCTATCTCAGCTGGGTCCTCTTCCTCATTCTACCTCATCTGTTGATTCTTCATCATAATATATGTTGTCCTCCATTTCTGACACTTCTTCCATTTCAACTTCAGATTCTACCTCATCAGTTGATTCTTCATCATAATAGGTGCAGTGCTCCACTTCTGACACTTCTTCCATATCAGCTTCAGATTCTTCCTCATCATCACGTTCATCCATTTCCTAAAATTCATAATCATCTTCCATTTCTGCAGCAAGAGATGTGGGGGCTTCTTCAGAGGAAGAACTAGCATGCTGTCTGTATGTTGGATCTATCACCTCATCATAATGTTCCTCCACTTCTGACCCTGAACCCTCTTCATCAGTTGATTCATCCTCATTATATGCAGCATTGTCCTCCTGGTCATTATTTTCTTTTATATCATAAATTATCTTGCAAGCCTCATGTGCAATATAAAACGTCTGCCTCCTCATTGTGCTGCCTGACTCTCTCAGACTAACATGTGAAATGCCCCAAACACCTGTGAGAAAATACTTGTTTTGTTTTGTGTTGTTGTCATAACCATTGCTTGACCCCACACAACAAACACACAAGATCAAAGTTGTTTTGCCAAGCAGTATTATGTGACGATTTGCTCCATTGGACTACTTTGTGCTGCGGGGTCTTTTTGACCCCAGAGGACAACAGAGGTTATTACATTTAGTGAAACACCCAGAATTCAATCAAATTACTACTAATTAGTTTGAATCATAAAGAGCATAGTAATAAACAACTACCCTTATTTTCAGACCAATTAATGAAAAAAAAACATATTTTTCAGCAAAATATTTTTTTGGGGGTCAAAATGACCCCAGGACAACACGAGGGTTAATTTCAGAATCAGGTTTTTTTCACCAAGTCTGTTTACAAACACAATGATTTTTGTCTGACTACCAGCTGCAGCTGCAGCGTTAGAATACACTTTTTAAGATGTACACAAAACAGTGAAAACAGAGCAAAACACACAACACGAAAAGTCAAGAGTTATTATGGGATATTGGTATTTTAGATTGATGTGGAAAACATACATTAAGCACTTTTAGAAAAAGGTCTGCCAAAGAAATGCTGAAGAAGTGACATGGCCCAGCGCAGAGGGGATAAAACACAGATTCTTTAATCAAACGCTTACTTAACGTACAAGGCTCTTTAGATGCGTAACATGACAACAGGGACGTCACATAAAACAATGACTGATCAGAAACATAAAGGCTTGAGGATCTTAAACATGGAATCCCAAAAGGGCCAGAGACGTGTCCAAGCTTCTAGGTACTAAGTCAATGAAAAGCGCCTGGTCAAAGTCAATGAAACAGCCTGTTAAAAGTCAATGCAAATGGTCAAATTCAGTGGGTTGTTTGATGTAGGAGAAAGAGACAGACATTATTATCAGAACTATTCAGTTGATTTGGAGAAATTGAGGGAGCACAAAAAAAGAAGACCTTGTAAACAACAACTGGGCCCTTACGACTGGGCAGTTAAAATGACAACTAATCAATGTACCCTGGAAACATCTACTCAGAAATACAATAACAGTTAAGGACGAATACAAACAATTGACAGATAAAATGACATAACATGAAAAAGCCCTGTCAATTAGAACAAACCATATTCTCATTCAACATTCTAACATATATTTTTTAAATTGACCCATGGACACCAAGGCACCCAAACAAAACTCGAATTGGATAAGGCTATGTAAACGAAAAAATCGAGTAATGGAGAGATACACGCACTTTTAACGAGGTCCAGACAACCTTTGGGTATAAAATGCAGCAATGAGTATTGTAACTGTCCTATGGTCCCAGCTGCCTTGAGATCATTGACAAGATCCTCCCGTGTAGTTATGGGCTGATTCCTCACCGTTCTCATGGTCATTGAAACTCCACGAGGTGAGATTTAACATGGAGCCCCAGACCGAGGGAGATTGACAGTTATTTTGTGTTTCTTTCCATTCGCGAATAAACACACCAACTGTTTACACCTTCTTACCAAGCTGCTTGGCGATGAACATGTAGCCCATTCCAGCCTTGTGTAAGGCTACAATCTTGTCCCTGACATCCTTGGACATCTCTTTGATCTTGGCTATGGTGGAAAGTTTGGAATCTGATTGATTGATTGGTTGCTTCTGTGGACAGGTGTCTTTAATACAGGTAACAATCTGAGATTAGCAGCATTCTCTTAATGGGAGTGCTTTTATCTGTTTAAAAGACACAAGGGAGCCAGAAATCTTGCTGATTGACCGGGTATCAAATACTTATTTCACTGAGTAAAATGCAAATCAATTTATAACTTATTTGAAATGCGTTATTCTGGATTTTTGTTGTTGTTATTCTGTCATTGTTCAAATAAACCAGTAACATTATAGACTGATCATGTCTTTGTCAGTGGGCAAACGTACAAAAACAGCAGTGGATCAAATTCTTTCTTCGACACCGTTTGTCCGGACCGCCATAAGATTGAACCCACATCGGGCCAGATGGTCATTGTTCTTCAGTTCACCGTTACTTACCAGCCAGGGCAAAATAACATAACGTCTGATGCTTTATCTCGTCAGTTTGATCTTCCTGCACATTCCTCTGAACCCATTCCCCCTCTCACCTGCTTTGCTGGACCATTTGGTGGGAGGTTCAAGGCAGTATACAGGACTCTCTCCGTATCGCCCCTGCGCCCCACTAGACACCAGCAGGTATAACATATCTTACAGCCACTGTGCGCTTCAGTGGTGCCATACTGCTGTTGCTTCAGTGGTGCCATACTGCTGTTGCTTCAGTGGTGCCATACTGCTGTTGCTTCGTGGTGCCATACTGCTGTTGCTTCGTGGTGCCATACTGCTGTTGCTTCAGTGGTGCCATACTGCTGTTGCTTCAGTGGTGCCATACTGCTGTTGTTCAGTGGTGCCATACTGCTGTTGCTTCAGTGGTGCCATACTGCTGTTGCTTCAGTGGTGCCATACTGCTGTTGCTTCAGTGGTGCCATACTGCTGTTGCTTCGTGGTGCCATACTGCTGTTGCTTCGTGGTGCCATACTGCTGTTGCTTCAGTGGTGCCATACTGCTGTTGTTCAGTGGTGCCATACTGCTGTTGCTTCAGTGGTGCCATACTGCTGTTGCTTCAGTGGTGCCATACTGCTGTTGCTTCAGTGGTGCCATACTGCTGTTGCTTCAGTGGTGCCATACTGCTGTTGCTTCAGTGGTGCCATACTGCTGTTGCTTCAGTGGTGCCATACTGCTGTTGCTTCAGTGGTGCCATACTGCTGTTGCTTCAGTGGTGCCATACTGCTGTTGCTTCAGTGGTGCCATACTGCTGTTGATTCAGTGGTGCCATACTGCTGTTGCTTCAGTGGTGCCATACTGCTGTTGCTTCAGTGGTGCCATACTGCTGTTGCTTCAGTGGTGCCATACTGCTGTTGCTTAAGTGGTGCCATACTGCTGTTGATTCAGTGGTGCCATACTGCTGTTGCTTCAGTGGTGCCATACTGCTCTAGGTTCCGGACAACCGTGGATAACCAGGACCACATCACACCCCACTCATCAATATTGGTGGTCGTCCCTTTAGGAGGATGTCTGAGACTAGGTTGAATATTGCCCAATCTGTGCGCAAGACTCCCGGCTCCCTGTCTGAGTGTAAGCTACTCCCCTTATCTCCCCATTTTCAAAAATGTGTCGACTAAGCCCGTTATCACAGATAACTAATCCCGTTACCACACCTGCCTAATGTAATGGTGCTTGCGGAATATGTGTTTCAAAAGGTCTTCTGCCAGTTTGGGATCCCAGAGGATATAGGTCAACGAGATAACCACATTCACTTCTCTACCATATCAAGGTCAACGAGATAACCACATACACTTCTCTACCATAACAAGGTCAATAAGATAACCACATACACTTCTCTACCATAGCAAGGTCAACGAGATAACCAAATAGCATTCTCTACCATAACAAGGTCAACGAGATAACCACATACACTTCTCTACCATATCAAGGTCAACGAGATAACCACATACACTTCTCTACCATATCAAGGTCAACGAGATAACCACATACACTTCTCTACCATATCAAGGTCAACGAGATAACCAAATAGACTTCTCTATCATAACAAGGTCAATAAGATAACCACATACACTTCTCTACCATATCAAGGTCAACGAGATAACCACATACACTTCTCTACCATAACAAGGTCAATAAGATAACCACATACACTTCTCTACCATAGCAAGGTCAACGAGATAACCAAATAGCATTCTCTACCATAACAAGGTCAACGAGATAACCACATACACTTCTCTACCATATCAAGGTCAACGAGATAACCACATACACTTCTCTACCATATCAAGGTCAACGAGATAACCACATACACTTCTCTACCATATCAAGGTCAACGAGATAACCACATTCACTTCTCTACCATAACAAGGTCAATAAGATAACCACATACACTTCTCTACCATAGCAAGGTCAACGAGATAACCAAATAGCATTCTCTACCATAACAAGGTCAACGAGATAACCACATACAATTCTCTACCATATCAAGGTCAACGAGATAACCACATACACTTCTCTACCATATCAAGGTCAACGAGATAACCACATTCACTTCTCTACCATATCAAGGTCAACGAGATAACCACATACACTTCTCTACCATAGCAAGGTCAACGAGATAACCAAATAGACTTCTCTATCATAACAAGGTCAACGAGATAACCACATACACTTCTCTACCATATCAAGGTCAACGAGATAACCACATACACTTCTCTACCATATCAAGGTCAACGAGATAACCAAATAGACTTCTCTATCATAACAAGGTCAACGAGATAACCACATTCACTTCTCTACCATAACGTAGATAACCACATACACTTCTTAAACATAACATGGTCAGTCTTGAAAAGACTAGGAGAACTCAGGCTTTCTTCAATCATCAAAGACTGTATGAAAGACTGTATTTGTTGTTGATATGACCTTTGTGTGTGCAGTTGAGGACAAAACATGCTTCTATGTTTTGAGCTAGTTGCAAGCTGTTATTGATTCCCTTGAACATATTACCGAACACTACCACAACCAGAACTGAAACAACTAGTACAGATGGCCTTAGTGTCAAGTGTTTATATAACAGACACTACCTCAGCCCATGTTCATAGTTTGAGTTTCGTCTAAGACGACGGTGCAATTAAATCTGACATTACTACCAATGTTTAGTCCGAGCTATAATTTAATTGTTTTAGTCAGAAATCTTGCAGTGCATGTTGGGTGCCCTTTCCTATAGCCTATAAAGTGTCAGTAGTTTCACAAACATGTGCATAGTCTGTCCCAATGTTGGGTATAAGTTAATATTTAATATTACTCAAACTGATCAGAATCATAATCAGGTTTATTCACCAACTCTTTTTACACGCACACAGAATTTGTTCTGACCTATAGCTGCAGCATTTTGAACACATTTTAAAAAGTACACGAACAGTGTAAACAGAGCAAAACACATAACACGAACAGTCCAACTAGAGACCTTGACTAGTTGTCATAAGTAATGGGTAAATATAGAATGTATTACATGTATCTAAATGAAGATTGCGAGGGAGCAATGTCTAGATGTGCTAGCAGATTGCAAAAAAAGGGAAAGAGCAATGTCCAGAATTTGTAGCTGGCCACACGTTCCACCGTGGTCTCATCAATGAGAACTGGGGCATGTATACAGCTTTTTGACTTCTTTGACTTTTTGGTGTACTTGGAATTGATTGCCAGGTTATCTGCACACCAAGCCATTAGGTGCTTGATCTCCTCTCTGTAGGCTGCCTCGTCGTTGTCCCTGATCAGACAAACTAATGTGGTATCATCTGCGAACTTTACGATGGTATTAAAGCAGTAGTGGAGATGATGTCCTCAGTAAAGCTGTTATGGTGATAGGCAAACTGATGTGGGTCCAGAGTTGGACGGAACCAGGACTTGTGAGCCAATATGAGTCTTTCAAAGCACTTCATTATTGTGGGGGTGAGCGCAACAGGTCGAAAGTCATTTTGGCATGACACAGTCTACTGCCTCGCACTGGCACATTGGTTGTGGTCTTAAAGCAAGTGAGTGACAGGTGGAAAATTCTAGTTAACATTTTAGCAGCCATGTAATGTAAACAGAGAATTAGGTGAATTGATTTAGTCACTATCTGGAGAAGCCAGTCAATTTTTGGAGAAGCAGTAAAACAATTTACAATAACAGAAACAGGAAGTGCAGCTCACTAAACTCCCTGTGTGGAACAAGACTCCCCACACTCATGACAACCTGCAGCACACTATGACCTGGAAGTTCTAAAGACTTCTCGGTCAGGTTCTAAAGACCTGAAAAAGTTCTAAAGACCTTTTGAATAAAGTTCCTAAGACCTGGAAGTTTTAAAGACTTCTTGGCCAGTTTCTAAAGACCTAAAAGGGTTCTGAAGATCTTTTGAAAAAAATGTACACAGTTACTACTGTGATGTTGAATGTTTTAAATGTACACAATGCCAGTAAACAGGTTGCTATGAATATAAAATGCATTTCTTTTATTATATCTTATGTTTTCCTTTCTAAAGCACATTTCATTTTCTATGTATGAATTGTGTAATATAAATAAACTTGCTTGCTAAACATGTTCCTGATTACCTACTCGCAACCCACTGTTTGAGATAAGTAATAGCAACAAGCAACCAATAGGTGGAGGTCTAGGACCATAACATAAGAAAGGGCAAGGAGCAGGTAGTAATAGAATCAGCTAAACAATGCCAGGCCTTCATTCCAAGGTTACTGTAACAGAAAGTAATCAGGCTACATGACCACCAATCAGAAAGTGTAACAGGAATTATAAAGTGTGACCACACTTTACGGTTCACAAGATCACAAAAAAGGCTCACACTAACTATATTGTCTTACTATTTGAGTTTTTTCCCCAATTGCTAACAAGCATTAACCTATACTTGAGATACTTATTTAAAACTCTTCCAGCTATTCCTCTCCCTTGTCCAGACATATTTATTTACATCACTGCTCTTCTATGTTGTTCTGTATCCACATTGAGTGAAATCAATCCAAAAAGTCCTCTTTTTACTGTGTATGTCCATTGAATGAACTTCAACACCTGGCTAAGTCTCCGATTGAGATATAAATCAGCTGTGTTTTGTCTGTTTTATGCAATTTCTCAACGTTTCAATGATCTGTTGGTTAAAAAAAGCTTATCAGCTGTTACAATATAACTTTTGACCTAAAGGTTTTGAACATCAGGTTTTCTTTTCTGGTATGCTGTGTGCAAGCATTTGTAAATAAGACCACAAGATCCAACGTTTTGCAGTTGTGTAAGCTTGTATATAAAGAAAATGTAAAATACATAATTTACGCTGTCCATTTAAAAAAATCATACATACCTCTGTAAGAAGCAACCAATCCATGTTTGGGTGGCAAACTAGGCTACATTTATATAATACTTTCATAGATTTTATATAGGTTATATAGAGAAGAGTGTTTTTGGTCTGAACAAATGGTGGGACAGATATGAATCTTTGATACAAATAATATATGTTCATTGAATACAGTGACTTGGTCCAGTGCTTTACCCCAGAAAACATATTAAAGACCATATGAACATACGTTTTTTGTTTCATCAGTACTTACCTAACACTACCCCTTTCTGACTAGCCTCTTGAGCCACTTCTTTGTTGCTTTGGCCGTGTGTTTTGGCTCATTGTCATGCCGGTATAACCCATCCACGACCCATACTCAATGCCCTGGCTGAGGGAAGCAGGTTCTCACCCAAGATTTGATGCAGTGAAGTTGCACCCTTAATAGAGAAACACCCCCAAAGCATAATATTTGACGGTGGGGATGGTGTTCTAGTGGTCATAGGCAGCATTGTTCCTCCTCCAAACACGGTGAGTTGAGTTGATGCCAAATAGCTTGATTTGGGTCTCATCTGACCACATCACTTTCACCCAGTACTCCTCTGAATCATTCAGATGCTCATTGGCAAACCTCAGGCCTGTACATGTGCTTTCATGAGCAGGGGGACCTTGTAGGCGCTGCAGGATTTCAGTCCTTTTACAGCTTAGTGTGTTACCAATTGTTTTCTTGATGACTATGGTCCCAGCTGCCTTGAGATCATTGATAAGATGTTCCTGTTTAGTTCTGGGCTGATTTCTCATCGTTCTCATGATCATTGAAACTTATTTCATGTTTCTTCCATTTGCGAATAATCGCACCAACTGTTGCTTGGAGATGGTCATGTAGCCTATTCAAGCCTCGTGTAGGTCTACAATCTTGTCCCTGACATCCTTAGACAGCTGATAGATTGCTTCTGTGGACAGGTGTCTTTTATACAGACACCTGTCCACAGGTATTATTATTATGTCTGGTTCTTATTGTGTCCCATTGCTTTCATTGTTCATGATTTGTTTGTGTTATTCTTGCCTTTTATTCATATCATACTCATATCATTCTTGCCTTTTATTTATATCTTTTTATCATATATGTATTTTTTCTGTAAAGTCTGTTGAGACCATTATGCACTTTAAACAAATAATGATTTAAGTAGCATTATAAGTTAACCCAGAGTTTGTCTTCTGTTGCCGGAGAAGAGCAAGCATTACAGGCCAACATTTGTGCTGTGTTACAGGGTAATTTGATGCACTGTAGCTCTTATAATTTCTACTGTTGACAGAGGCAGAGCTTTGTCATTAGGAGAGTGTAGTGGACGAGCGTGTGTGTGCGCATGTGTGTGGTGGCGTGGCTGCAAAGATACAATGTGCCTTTGTGAGTCCTTGGCATGCTGTGTAAAATGTCTGGATATCTCTGAAATGAGAGAGAGAGAGAAAGAAGGGCAGGGAGAGAAAGGTAGAAAGGCAGGGAATCTAAAAAGAAAAACTGTGAGGAAGGTAGAAAAAGAGGGAATCGGGGAGAGAAACTGTAAGGTAGAAAGAGAAGAGAAAAAGAGAGGGAGGAAGAGAGAGAAGAGGGGCCCTTCAAATTATACATTCATCCCTTGTTTTTCCATTTAGATTTTCCTTTCATCCATCTCTTTTCATAACCTCATTTGCTAAATGTTATTAAGGATGCTTCCCTCAAACAGGTGCCCCATTCCCCGTTTTACTCCTTACTCTCTCCTGTCCTACTCCTTTCTTCATCTCGTTCTCTCCCCCCTGGTCTCGTTTTGACCTTCACCCACCAATCAGGCCAAATGGGAACATGGACACAGGGCACAGCTGTGTTTACCAGTGTTTCTCATTGTGTCAGTCTATCCCTGTCTCTCTACTCGTTAACATGACTAATTATGCGTTAAATACCTCAACAAATATTGAATCAATGAATCTGAATTAAAAAATACTTATCTATTACTCTGGAAACATTACAAGCACTGTAGATCATAATGGCAACTCTTTGTCCTATAGTTTTTTTTTGTCAGAAGAACATTTGTTAATTAATGCCAAGGAGTCATTTAGGACACAGAGGTGGAAAGAGTGAGAAAGAGTAAAAAAAATTAATTGAAAGGATAAATGTGTGTAGGACTGTAGGTGTGTGTGCTGGGGGAGGGAAAAGAGAGTAGAGAGATAGTAGTTGAGGCAATTACAACTACAGGTGCCACTAGTAAACTTTTCCTTCCATGTACATACAAACTACAACAATGTCATTGTGCTGTGTCAGGGGGCTAGTACACTCTGTTTCAGGTGTGTGTTAGCATGTAAAATGCTGTACAAATGAATTGATACACTGGTCTTCATAGGCTTGAGATCCATCGTTTCTGGGTCACACACACACACACACACACACACACCTTTGTGAATAGTTTAACGGCAACTTCCCTATGAAACCAACCAGCAAATGTTAACAATTGAAACCAAGCATTTTATTGAGTTGTTTTCTGTTACTGTTTGACGTATACGTGTGTAAAGGTTTCACACTTACACACTTCTCAGTTCTGTAGGAGTGAACTAACGAGACACTTGTTTATCGGTTTTGTATGAGCATGCATGCTTGAAAAAGACGAACATGATCAAAACGATGTAATAGAAACGATGAAAATAGAAGTTGTTGGTAAACTGGGTTAGAAGAAGGCAGTTCAAAAGTGTTACTTAACCAAACGTTATTGTCCCCAACGCACTAAACACGCCTCCATAAAGACCAAAAGGAATGACAACGTCGAAATCCACTCTGAAAATTCCCCACTCCCTTCTTCCTACGCTCTCTCTCCCTCTCTCTCTCACACACACACACACACACACACACACACACACACACACACACACACACTCAGTCGTGTTCTGCGTCCCAGCTTTCTATAGTCATGAAGGAAACACTAGGATCCGGCGGGCACGAGTGAGGGGAGAAAGTTTGCGGAAAGCATTTAAAGGAAGATGCACTCGAAAGTCTGACAATAATAGGCCGATGGAAGGAAGGGAGGAGAAAAGGAAGGAAGGAATCAATCCAGCCTATCAACGCGACATGGACCTGTATAAACACATGTAGCCGACGTGGGGAGACGACTCAAGTGCCCGGCTGTTGTCAAGCAACGACTTTCTGAACTGTTTCGGATAGTTGGAGTGTTGAAACGTCGACTAGCAGGAGACGCGTTATCGCGTTATTTCCTTATTCCTAGAGCGACGGCGAAAGCTGCAGGTCACAACTCATCCCGGAAAAGGACTTAGGACCGAGGGGGACGGAGGAGCGGAGGGCAGGTCGCCGCAGTCGGGAGTTTGAGGCGTTGCCGCGCGGCGTTGATCCGGAGCCATGGCCGGAGCGAGACCAGGAGTGCACGCGCTGCAACTCAAACCGGTGTCGGTTCACGAGATACTGAGACGCGGCAGCAAGTTTATCAAATGGGACGAGGTGAGTAACTTTACATCGGTGACTTACACCTGTGGGGGGGGATACCGTTCCTCACCTGAACCCCCATAGCCACCCGGAATGAGTTACAGTTCCTCACCTGAACCCCCATAACTACCCGGAATTAGTCTCGCGTTGTTTCATAGCCTACGTGCGTCGACATTTCTAGACTCCCCACTTACAGTAGGTAGGTAGGTAGGTAGGTAGGTAGGTAGATGAGTAGGTTGTTGGGTAGGTAGGTAGGTAGATGAGTAGGTTGTTGGGTAGGTAGGTAGGTAGATGAGTAGGTTGTTGGGTGGGTAGATAGTTAGATGAGTAGGTTGTTGGGTGTGTAGGTAGGTAGGTAGGTAAGGTAGGTAGATGAGTAGGTTGTTGGGTAGGTAGGTAGATGAGTAGGTTGTTGGGTGTGTAGGTAGGTAGGTAGATGAGTAGGTTGTTGGGTAGGTAGGTAGTTAGATGAGTAGGTTGTTGGGTGGGTAGATAGTTAGATGAGTAGGTTGTTGGGTGTGTAGGTAGGTAGGTAGGTAGGTAAGGTAGGTAGATGAGTAGGTTGTTGGGTAGGTAGGTAGATGAGTAGGTTGTTGGGTAGGTAGGTAGATGAGTAGACGGGTAGGTACGTGGGTTAGGTAGATGGGTGGGTAGACGGGTAGGTAAGTGGGTAGAGGGGTGGGTGGGTGCTTGGGTCAAGGTAGACGGGTGGGTTGGGTAGGTACACGGGTGGGTACTGGGTAGGTACGTGGGTTAGGTAGATGGGTAGGGAGACGGGTGGGAACTAGATGGGTAGGTAGGTAGACGGGTGGGTAGGTAGATACTAGGAAGATGGGTAGGTAGGTAGACGGGTAGGTAGGTAAGCAGACATGCCTTTGTAACCTTTAAAATAACTATTAATCTCGTCAGTGCCTTCAAAACAACTGGAAAGCTTAGAAAAAACGTGCTCTGGTGAGATAAAAAGCTGTCTGAACTGTCATCCTACTCGGAATTCAAATTCTGCAACTGTTTATAGTTGAACTTTAGACTTTTTCCGGCTTTTCCTTTCGGTTTTTGTCAAACGTAATGCACTAGGCTATATATAGATAAAGTTGCTCTCCGAGACGTCACGTTAGTGAGATACACGCATATATCCTGCCACAGATCGGCCGTTCTCCTATATTGGTTCTCCTCAATTGGTTCTCCTCTATTGGTTCTCCTCTATTGGTTCTCCTCTATTGGTTCTCCTCTATTGGTTCTCCGCTATTGGTTCTCCGCTATTGGTTCTCCGCTATTGGTTCAGTTTTTGTCAAGCAAGTTTTTCCTCATTTCGTTGTTTTCAGACATTGGCCTGTTGGTTGGGTCAGTCACTTTTAGGCCTTTTCATTATAATCCAATCCTTTTGTCACCACTTTAATTTTGATGCACGAGGAGTCAGATGGATGCATTTGCATTTCAACACGTTGACACACTTAGTGAATTACATGGACACTGTTGCCTGCACATCTAAAACATGTCGACGTGTAATTGGAGTTGAACATGTTTGTGTGTGTTCTTAATTATTGAGAAAATGTAAGGGCTATTTTGCACTCTTATGTTCGACAGATGTTTATCTGGAAACCAGTTTAATGTAATATGTCTATACATCCCAAAATGTTTTTGGGGAAATTCCGACATCCAGGTACCGTTCATATTGTCTGTGTTTTTGTTACGTTTTGCAACCGTTTGTGCTCTATGATTCATTTCAACCAAATGTTGGTTCTTAAACAGGATTCAAGGGGTACGTTTGCTGGGTTTAGTGGGTGTGTCGGGTGTGGCTTGAAAATATGAGTGAAGAGGTTAAATGACACCCCAATAGCTCATGCCGTGCAACCAAACCCTTTAACTGGTCCTTCTGTAAAACTGTTTCTGTTTAAATTGATCAATATAGCCTACATTTAGGCTAGTAGGCAACTCAACGCAGCCCTGCCTTCACTGAATTGGCCATACTTCACCCATTCACAACAGTGACAACGCTAATCTGTGTGTGCGTGTGTGTTAGACAGTGTGAGTGATTTAGGTTCATTGTCACTATTTTTGTCAAGGTTAGTAGTGAATCGGTTAATAGTGTCAACAGAAAGTGTCAACTGCATGCTTAATAGTGTCAACAGAAAATGTCTCCACAAATGGGCACAAATAACTTTGAGAGCGTTAGAGGCATTAACTTCACCAAATTAGATTTAAGTACAGTGTAAGTGCAGGCCTTCTACAGTGGTGTGTGTGTGTGTATGTGGCTTGAATACACTGTGTATTGCTGATTAATTATTAACCAGAACAGTCTTCTGGGCAAGGCTAATGTGTGTTTCTTCAATTTGCACTTAGCGCTCCGCAATATGAAAGGCTCAGACACATTTAACTAATAAGGGGGCGTGTGTGTGTGGGCCTATGTGTGTGTGTGTTTGTTAATGTTTATTTTCTTTATTTGAAAGGATACACTTTGGCTTCAGATGACTTTTTTTTTTACAAATCTACTTGTTAGTATGGCGAGATGGCTATTGATGTGTTGACACTGCATACAGGTAAATACTTTTCAGTCCACAAATCATACGACAGAGCACTGATATCGGCACAACTAAGGAGATTCATAACACCTCTCTCACATTGCGTGGCTGTTCATGACTTGTTGAACAGAGTTCAGATTCAGAACATACCATATGTTCATCTAACAAGTTGGACCGCTGTGGAGCTCAAATGGATGGAATGTTGTCAAGAAGGATTGTCCCGAATGTTGCCAAGCAAAGAATCACCGATTTGCCCCCTTTATGGGGCCTGTGAACTGTCAGCAGCACGTCAACATCAGTTTCACTGAAACAAATAAGTTCCTTGCTAGCTGCTCTTTTCTCCCTATTTTGCAAATCTGAAGGCCATGTACATGTCGTGTACCTATGTTGGCTCAGCCATTTAAAAGAAGTTCACACTCCTTAAACAAATTAGAGTATTCTAATCAATAATTTAACATTTACTTCTAAACCTATCCTAGCCTGACCCTAATTCTACCCCTAGCCTAAATGTCACATTTTCCCTGAACTAATTGTGGACAGGAACACGTTTCCATTAGTAAACCTTTTTCCCACGATTTGCCCCATGTTATATTCAAGAGAAAACACACCTGTCTAACTTTATGATATGAATGGAGGTATTCAAGTTGAGTCTCCTAACGCTAACCCTTATTCTAAGCTCATGTTCACGCAGGCTGAAAAAATGCCTTGTTAGACGGGAAACTGCCCGCTATATAAATGTTCTTGTTTTTGCCCGTCTGCCTTGCCTGTCTTTCTCCTGCATCTTTTACCTCCAAGGGAGGTCCCAGGACGTTGTGATTACATGTGCAAATCTTTCTTTCTCTCTTTCTCCAACAGTCTCTCTCCTTCCCTCCCTTTGCTAAGATGACCAGAATTGATATTACGAGAAATTGTTTGTTTTTTCTTTTTCACATTGGCCAAACCAAATAAGGACATCTGATTTGAAAAAGTATGAGAGAGTGGAGAACCTATTCCCAAGTTACTTCTACACACACACACACACACACACACTCTTACACACACACACACACACTCAATCAGGCACGCACATACTCACGTGCACGCACACATACATACACACTCACATTGTAGAAAGACATGCTGCAAATATGTCTACAGTTTGTGTTTTTCATTCTGGATGACTTCCTGTCTCAGCTTGTTGTGCTCCGGAGAGCCAGAAAGTCCCACCCTCTTTCTCCCATCATCTTAAACTCCATCCATGATGCTTCTGAATTCTTTCGATAAATCCCATGTCCTATTCAATATGAATTATTCTCTGTTGGCCCTTGTACGTCTCTGTGACTAAAAGATGCAGAACGTGGTGTATGGTGATTTCACAGTAACAAAGTAACGCTGATTTGTGAATTTTTGTTTACGGTTTGCATAACGTTAGCTAGGCCCTAAGCAGAAGGTCTCTCTGTAACACTATTCAGCTTCTCTCAACTCAGAGAATAATTACCCAAAAATGAGCTGGGTTGATTGTTATTTTGATTCCCGTTTTTGCAAATCTATGTGTAATCACTGGATTACAACAACCAAGATTCCATCAACTTTTTGTCATTTTTTGCTAGCTGTGGTGTGTAGTGATATAAAGAGATCGCAATGTTGGATCTGTCCCGCCATGGTGTCTGGACTTACAAGCAGCACCAGGTGCAATGTTGCAATCTCCATACATCCCTGTGCTGCGATGAGAGAAAGAATGAGGAAGCTTCGTGTTTCTTATTCCTCCTCTGCCTGGTGGTCTAGCATGGTACAATACTAACGCAGCACAACTTGGTGGGTGTGTGAATGTGCCACAGGTCTACTGTAGTTGAGAAAATTGTTAGGGGAGGAACAAAAATGATATGGCATATACTTTTCTTCCTCAGAGAGGAGACTGTTGCTGTACCTGCATCAATTGCCCTCAGCTAACATTATGCTAACTTCAAGCTAACGTTATGCTAACTTAAATGGCTGGACCTCCAAGCTACCTCCAATGAGCATGTATTTCGTTATGGTATTTCATTAATGTATTTCATTATGGGTAATGTTTGAGCTGAAAGAGATTTCCTACAGCTGCAACAACGCATTCCTTAATAGATATCTGACTAATACAACATTTATGGCGTAATCTTCCCGAAACGACACATTCCTGTGATAAAACATAGTCCAAAAAATCTTATGTGGATAACAATATTATTATTCTGCATTGTGGAGTTTGTCACCGACATGACATTTATTGAGGAATGCAGTTGAGACTTGTGTTGACTTCCAATCCATAAAGCACATGTTTTTTTGACCGGTAACGTGCATTTCATCTAAGTGTAAGAGAACGTATCAACCAAATAATGCACAATTAATGCATTAAATGATTACTATAGTTTTTGATTGCTTTTTAGCTCAATTGTTTTTTTTTTATCATTCGCTGTGTAAGTCAGAAACATGAATTCCAAAGGAAGACAACTACACAACTCTGTAAACTGGCTTGTTCGCTTGAGAAACAGTTGCTTTCAGCCAGTTTGCCTGCAACATTTTAAATCTATTCAGATAACCCTTACTCACAAATGCTTGTTTACTATCCACTAACTATCACATTCTTCTGCAAAAATCTCACTCACCTTAGTAAGAACAATTTGCTTAACTTTTTCCCGGAACCTAACCTCTAGCTGAAAATCCCAATTTTCTTTGTGGGGCATATTGTACCCAGCTGTGGATCACGACAAGACAAACACAGACAGATTGGTTGATTCAGTATTTACCATGTTGCTTTCATTACCATACAGTAAAAGGGAGGACAGTGATGACACAATGTATCCTATTGTAGTGATGACAGTATCAAGTGAATAATCTGTGGTTCTTATGTAATTTAAGCCGGTCATTCTATTAATGATTGTTGGGGTCATTCATAATGAACCAGTTTGCAGTTAACTTATTGGTAGGTTTGTCTTATTTTTATGACCAATTATAAAAAGTCTCAGAAAACACCCTTGTACACAACACACATTTGGACAATACAGTGCTCTAGATACAAACCTTCGGACTAATTACATGATGCCATAATCTCTACAAAGTGCACTCATTTTAACCAATACACAATGGGCTGTGGTCAAAAGTAGGAGCCACTAAAGGGAATACAGTTCCTTTTGGGACACTGATCTGAACTATTTGAAAGTGAAATGCATGTCCTACTTAGACTTCAGAACGTTCTGGTTGACTGATGAGCTAAATGGATTGGATGAATGAGTGAGTGAGTGAGGGTGGGATGAGGTAACAAGCCTCACTGGGATGAGTGAGTGAGGGTGGGATGAGGTAACAAGCCTCACTGGGATGAGTGAGTGAGGGTGGGATGAGGTAACAAGCCTCACTGGGATGAGTGAGTGAGGGTGGGATGAGGTAACAAGCCTCACTGGGATGAGTGAGTGAGGGTGGGATGAGGTAACAAGCCTCACTGGGATGAGTGAGTGAGGGTGGGATGAGGTAACAAGCCTCACTGGGATGAGTGAGTGAGGGTGGGATGAGGTAACAAGCCTCACTGGGATGAGTGAGTGAGGGTGGGATGAGGTAACAAGCCTCACTGGGATGAGTGAGTGAGGGTGGGATGAGGTAACAAGCCTCACTGGGATGAGTGAGTGAGGGTGGGATGAGGTAACAAGCCTCACTGGGATGAGTGAGGGTGGGAGTGCCTCACTGGGATGGGGGTGGGATGAGGTAACAAGCCTCACTGGGATGAGTGAGTGAGGGTGGGATGAGGTAACAAGCCTCACTGGGATGAGTGAGTGAGGGTGGGATGAGGTAACAAGCCTCACTGGGATGAGTGAGTGAGGGTGGGATGAGGTAACAAGCCTCACTGGGATGAGTGAGTGAGGGTGGGATGAGGTAACAAGCCTCACTGGGATGAGTGAGTGAGGGTGGGATGAGGTAACAAGCCTCACTGGGATGAGTGAGTGAGGGTGGGATGAGGTAACAAGCCTCACTGGGATGAGTGAGTGAGGGTGGGATGAGGTAACAAGCCTCACTGGGATGAGTGAGTGAGGGTGGGATGAGGTAACAAGCCTCACTGGGATGAGTGAGTGAGGGTGGGATGAGGTAACAAGCCTCACTGGGATGAGTGAGTGAGGGTGGGATGGAGATGAGTGTGAGTAGGATTCACAACGCACAGTTGAACACCTCGTTCCTACTCCGACGGGTGAGGGGAAGAGAGAGAGAATGGTGGGAGGGAGGGCAAGTAGAAGCTGCTACTGTTTGTATAAAGCAGGGCACTGCATTTTGCTAAACATGTTATACACATTTGAGTGATAGATTAATCAACTTGGGCCTAAACCCAAATTAATGACTGCTTTAGGATGTGATGATAGGAGTTGAGAAAATGGCCACCGGGAAAAATGGAGATATTACCTATGTACTTTCCTTTAATCCTTTTTGATCACCACAAGAGTGTAAGTGTTGATTTGGATTTGGGCAATTTAATGTAGATTGACATTGAGGGATAGAGTGAAGGAAAGAGACATAAATGAAGACCAAAGAACCAGTGAAGCTAGAAGGGAACAGTGAGGTCATAAGTCAAACTCATCCACATGTGCAGTGAAGCATTCTGGGATTGGCATGTGTGCCATGTCTTCTACCACACTTTTTCCTTCACAACTATCTTTCTGTATTTCCTTATTATATTTTCTTTCTAACACATTTCTCCTGTCATTTTACCCTCCCCCTTTCCTCCCCTCTTCCTATCATAGTTCAAAGGTTCTCCTCTGCCATCAACCTTTGTTGCAAATACACACATTCTCGCACGCATAGTGGTAATTCCTGTATGATGATGTAATGATGACTACCCTTATTTCACCTTCACCTAATGAACCTAAGAGAACACTCGTTGTTCCTGACTTTCCTTGTTCCCTTCGATCTGTCTGTCTGGCCTTTTCATGTCTGTTTGGCTCGCCTGTTGGCATGGCCTTCTTTCTGTCTCTGTCTATCTGGCTTTCTATCTCTCTGGCGTTCTCCATTTTTTTTCTAGCTTAGGGCCCTTTATTGACAACACACATCTGTTCATCTATATATGTTTCACTCCGTTAGTCAGACTGTTAACTTAACACTTTTGAACATAGTACAAAGTTGGTGACAGCAGTGTGCCACAGACAATGGCAGAAATGTGCATGCACACATCCAGGCATCTGATGTTTGTGATGTTAGCTTAATTCGAGAGAGTTGAGTCAGTGTGTGCTTTTGAGAGAGCGGTAGAGGGAGAGAGGGACAGCATATTTGGCATCTAATGTCAAACCCATTAAATAAGGAGAGTGAACATATTTGGCATCCATTAAAAGGGTGACAGAAGGATGGTGGTTGTATAAACACACAGACCATCACCAGCCAAGTGTTTAAGCAAATCTGAGAGGCTGTAAACATGCATGCTTGTGTGAGAGGGAATGAGAGAAGGAGAGGGTGGGGTTAAAAGAAAGCATTGAACGCATTATGAGAGATGCACGAAGGAGTGATTGTTTGGGAATACACATACACACACACGAGCACTAAGCAGTTGAGATTAAACTGTCGGACAGACAATCACCAGCAAATTGTTTAAGCAAAGTTGCTAGTAGAATAATAACATCCAATGCATATCACATCTGCGCACACACACACACACACACACACACACGTACACCAAAGTTGTTTTTACCTTAAACAATCCAACTTCTAATATTGACCTTAACCCTTACCTCAACCTAAAATTTGCCTTAAGGACAAGTATTATATAGGGACCAGAGAAAAGTCTCTATTGGTCAACTTTCTAAATGCGTCCACACTTTCGGGGTATTTTTGTCCCCTTTTTATTTTAAGTATCCTCCTACACTGCACTTTTTCATATACGATTGTGTTACAAATGTCTGCCGGCCCCCGGACACTATCCAGTTAACACATTTATGAAATCATCCCACCCCTGGTTTTCCCATTGTTTGTCTTGAAATAGTAAACCTAACACCACGTTTGTCCAATGTGTTTTCAATGTCTTGCGCAGTCTCTTGTGTGCGTTAGATTTTCCGCTGTAGATCTACTGGGTTTGCCCATGCACAATTCATCAACGTAACCTCTGTGCAGCCATTCTACCTGTCATATCGCAAACGTACACACAGTAAGAACATACTTAGGGACACTATTGAAAATGGCAGCAGCAATGGGCTAAATGTATCGAAGACCTGCATATTTAAGTACTGTACAAAGCTGGTGGTTAAGAACCTGTGGGAGTGAGTCACAACTTTTTGTAGAGGTAGCAGGAGTGTTGGTCAGAGGTGGCACCCTGTAATCACACTTCTGTTGTTCATCTCTAGTGATTTCCAGGACTATAGCTTGCACCAGCTAACAGTAGCTGACGTAACCTGGGTTTATAGGATTGATAGGTTTGTACCTTTTCAACATTGACATTTCAAAACATTTTGTTTGTTGTTTCTTAGCTCTCCCAACTGCAGCCATGCACGTTAGGACCAATACAATGTCTGTGCACTGTAGCCGACTGGAGTAGATCGCTGAATGATTCGTTTGTTGTATATTTAGATTTCTTTTGTCATTCTTGGTCGTGTTAGTTTTAGCTTAAACTGCGACTGTTAGCAAAGACACCATGTATCTACAGTACAGTGGAATTCAAGCAAGCAAGGGTCACCACAGAAAGGGCAGTTCTGTTCTGTGACCTTGCAGAGAGTTACATTTAGCCCGGTGTTTAACTAAACAGGTGGCCTTGAGTATTCCCTGGATCAACTTCTTCATTTGACCTATTAGGAAAAAATAAACCAACATAAATATTGCCCCTAGTGTGTGATTTTTAAACCTCCAAAATCAGAATTTTGTTGCATTCACTTGGTCAGTTTACAGTTGTGGAGTGAAAATATTGCATCATTATTGCATTGACGTCTGTGCCGAACCTGGGATTGGTGGTGACTCTCCCAGCGTAGACACAGTTTAATCCTATGTTAAACCCTTCAATTTGTTTCCCAACTTTATGTATTTGTAACCATGGAAATATCCTTCAAAATCCTAACCTGTTCATTTAAATGATGAAGAAATACAACCTGTCGTGTCGTCAGTTTTATTTGACTTTTGAGAAATCAGAAATGTATCACTGACATTTCAGCTGGTGTTAAGCAAAGGCTGAACTTGGCCAGGCTAAACCAATTTAGCCAGGTTACTTTTATTTAGGACCAACTATAATGTGACATTCTATGATTTTGGTGATTTCAATTGGCTGTTGTTTAAGATTATCCTTGAACTTCCAACATCTTTTCAAGTGTCTAAGTAAAGACCTTGTGGTTTCCTTACCCTAACCCAATGTTTTTGGGGATTAGCATGGGTGTGTGTGTGCGGTGTGTGTGTGCAAGTACATCGTTGTGGCAAGCCAAGAAAATGCTATTTCAACATCACTATAGGCAGACATTTGAGTTTTTCTGTCATTTGTATTGTGCTGTTGTTGTTGGCCTTGCTAGTTGTTCTGCTGTGTAAGAATGTTGGTTGCTGTGACCAGAAGTCATCACATAATTATAGCCTATGAAAGAATCTGTTGAAGTGATATTTAGCCCGTCTTAGATTATAAAAAGGATATCTTATGTTTAGGGCTAGAACTAGGTTAAGGCGTTAGGATTATGTTGAGTTTTTCAATTCATTTTTATCATCGCACGGTTTGTAGTAAAAAAAATAGTTGTTTGCGCGGCCATTGTGTCACATTGTAAAGCTCAGGGAAACCCATCAAAGCCATTATTAGTTTTTTATGCTTAATTTTTAAAATAATTTATTTAATGGGATGTTTATTGAGTGGACATGTGTAAGAATTTTTTTTCATTGCCATCGTCTAATCAGGGATCTATTTAGACATAAATGAGGTAGAACAGAAAACCAGCCGGCTCTGGATCTCATCGGGTAAGTTCTAGTAAGACACCCAGAAGACCTGTGACAGGTCAACATCTAGCAAACACCGGTGTCCCCAAAGGTCTTCAATTGGGTTGAGATCTGGTGATTGTGATATGATTCCCCTTATTTTGTTAACCATCAAAGCAATTTAGTGACCCCTTGTGCCCTGTAGCTTACATGGTCGTCTTCGAAGAGCCCACTCCCATTTTTATAGAAATGTCACCATAGGATGAATGTGATCACTCAGAATAACTTTATGTTGATTTGCAGCGACCCTTCCCTCTAAGGGGATAAGTGGATCCAAACCATGTCAGGAATGTGCCCTTGACAGCACAACAGAGCCTCCGGTCCCCATTACTACGGGGGTCAAGCATTTCGGCCTGTGCCGGTCCTTTGGTGTACGCTACACAAGCCTCTCCGACATGTTGTGAATATGGTGACGGATGACTCATCTGCCCATATCACGTGTTTTTTTGTTATAGAATGCAGTAATAACTGCAGCAGAAAACAGGGGCTAGAACATGCAACAACTATGAAAAATAATTTTAGTAGAACCATAACTTTTAATGCGCATTCCTATTTGTTAAGGCATCCATTGTGACTCCTGTTAGATCAAAATCAACAATGAACAACAAGCCAGTGGCAGTGAGATCAGCATGGCCTTTCTTTAGTTATGGATTAATTAAAACTGTCTTCAATTCCGTTGTCAATACTGCAAACAGTTGCGTTGTAGATTTCTAGTAGAGAGTGCACGCACCTTTGCCCAGTCAATCTGTGGCCTGTCAAATGCTGCCTAACTCAATCTCAGCCTTTATCCCCCTGTGATAATGACTTCAATCGTTTGTCGGTCCAAAGAGTCTTCTAGAAAAAAACATTAGTATACATATTATTTTACAATCTGATATAATGGCATGTTATAAGCATACAGGTCTTCAAATTAGCACATCATGTCCTGCCAAGGGATCTCACAATATCCACAGTAATAGCTTGAGTAATAGTTGTGGACATCTTTATAAATACATAAAATGTTTTGACATGTCATTTTGCTGATTTGTCACAGTATTGGCAGATCATGTGCAAACATTACAAACATATTCATATTATCTCCTTAACACAATCTGTAGAGTTTGAAGGTATTTTCTTGAATATTAAGAAGATAGGAGGGGGCTCTAAAATGTGTATATTCTGTGCAGTTACTGGTTGAAATGGCCTGTTGCCATGCACCCTGGCATGCCCATGCACCCTGGCACGCCCAGCCATGCACCCTGGCACGCCCATGCACCCTGGCACGCCCATGCACCCTGGCACGCCCTTCACCACTCCCACCAACTACGCCCCTTTTTGAGCCACAGACACACCTGCACCAAAGAAAAGTTTTGGTTGGATATTTCTTTATTTTGGTATCAACCTTTTCTTTCAAATCGTGATGTAATTGTTGTCGGGTGATCAAACTTTTCAATTAATATTAATGCACTAAATAATACAAAAGTATCAGTTTCTCAATTCCCGCCCTATGGGAGAATAGGTTTGTCCGACTACATTTTACTGTTTTTATAACCTAATATGTTGCAGGCGCAATCTTGTTTGCTGTCAAATTTGGCTGTGGAAAGAGTTTATTTAACTACAGTAAATAGACAGTGTGCGATAAGTTAGAACAGCACTCTAATCAGCTCTTTGTTATTATCCTTTTACTTCAACCTCCTAGTAATTGTTTAGTTTGAAATCCTAACCTCTGGAGTATACAGCCATAAGAAATATTTAAATGTTTAACTGTCCCAATAATCGCTGAGGGCTTTGTGAATGTCAGGTGAATTTTTACATTCATTGTGGCCTAGTGAAATGTGTGAGTGAAAATGGAGAACAAAATAAACATTTAATAAGGACTTAAGAATTGTATTTTATGTAGACGCGAGACACCTCATATCTTCTTTCTTTAATGTCGTTTTTTCAACAATGTACTATTCTTTAAACAGTCCTTGACAAATGTTGAAGGCAAAGCTTCATTTGCACATGATTGTTAAAGACCCTGCTGTCTTTTTTTATGAGCACATGTATATACGTCCCTGGTTGTTTAATTAATCGCCTTTATGTGCTTATTTAATGTATGCATCTAAACTGTCTATTATTTGGAGTCTTTTTTTCCCTTTAAAATGCTGAGTTTGATAATTTGTTATATAATGTTATGTTATTTAAGTGCACAGCGCTGATTGGCTGATGATGTCGAGTCCAGCCACCAAATCAACATGAATGGTTTATTACAATCAAATACGCTTTGCGATCACCATGAATGCCAAAAGTTCCTTTCTACCCGAACAGATTGTTTTCAAATAGTTTTTACAGAAACGAGAATTGTTATCGTTTTCAAGGCTGTGGAACATAACCAGTTTTCCAGGTTTTTGGACGGCAGCCCCCTTCCCCCCCACATAACTGCACGCATGTTAGAACTGTGTGTATGGCAGCAAACACGTGATTTCTACCATTTGTTTTGTGAACATAACAAAACTGGTATTCTCTTTTGCTTTTTTGTGTATTCTCTCAGATTTTTATATTCATTTGAATTCCAACTCTTCCACTCTGTGATTCAATCAACTCTACCATAAACACCATTGTTTGTCTCTCTGTCCTGTATTGGGACATTTGAAAAGATTAATGAGAATATATATATATACTTTTTTATTATATTATTATAGCTATCACCAGATTTTTGCCAACCTAATTTCTCTTCTTTTCTGGCAGCCAACCGTGGAACCTAAAATGAAGGTAGGGTGGTTGTTTCATTAAAACATAGAAATGAATCACATAGAACTCCCACTTTGCATCGTCCAATGCAGTGTATTGGTGTAGTTGTTCCTAAATGCTAATCCTGGTTCAGCCGAGACTGTCTTTTTGTAGCGAACTTATGCTACGATTGTGGGCAAGATGTCCCTGTTGTGGGCATCCTCATTGGTGAATAACCTGATGGATGACCTCCTGGCTAGAACATGATGCCGGTGTCTGACCAATGGAAACCTGTCTGGCGATGACATCATGAGTCATGACATGAGGCTTTTTGAAATCTGATACAATTATTAAAGGAATACAGAGAGTAGTTATGATAATGATTAGGTGAATATCCCACGTTCCCTAATAAAACCATTTGAGTCAAAGGCAGGTTATCAATCATTATTGATGACGATCTAGTTGTTTGCTATGGGTGACGTTCAACATCAGCTGACAAAGCCCTGCTAGCCCGACTGATGTGACAGCAGACCTCAAGTATATCTGGCCAGGTTGATATCAAGACTACATTTTGTCTCAAAGGAGATTGTAACATAATAGTCACAGGCTGAATCCGACATACAGTCTAGGAAGACCTTTATAGTTACGGTAATAAAACTAAACTGATCCTAGTTCAGTATCCAGGGGAATCATCACGTCAAAGTACATCAAGTACAATTGTTACCATTAGGCTTCATGACATTTGGACAAACACTTTCTAAGATTAATGTTCTTTTTCCTTCTCATAGCCAGCATTGGAACATAGACCAAAGGTATGAGACTTGTGTCTTAATCCTCTTGAACAATTGTGTTAGCTTGCCAGCCAATGCCTGAGCTTCAATGTTTACCCAAACAAGGTTTTCCAGGAGACCAGTGCTCCACCCTCAGTTTGCCCCATTTGTTTGCCCCATTTCTGCCATGTGCGCCTTCTACATCCCGGTACTAATCTCCATGTGTTTGTCTAGGAGCCTGGCAGCGGCCACCCCACCCTGGTTACGTTGCGGGTCGACCCAGATGGATTCTTCCTTTATTGGAAGGGTGGCGCCAACATGGTAAGTCTATTCCCATTTCCCTGTTTACTAAATAGAATCTACCCTACATGTATCCATCCATCTCACTACTACTTTCTGGTGAAGACGTTTGACAATTGAAAATGTAACATGTTAACCTTCAATTCCTCTAATTCTATTTTTTCTCTAAGACACACACACACTCCCTATCCATTCCTGATTCTGTGGTCCTGATTTTCTTGCTTTATTAGTACAGGCAGCTGGTGTACGTCCTAACTGGCCTCCTATTCACTATGTACACTACATTTTCCCAACGCCATGTGTGTAAAGTAGTGTAATCTGAAGGCACTAGAGTGCTGCTTGGGATTCAGCCACATCCAGTTGGTCATGTGAAGGCGGGCCAAATGGATAGAATCAAATTTCAGGCCCCAAATTAAATAAACTTTCTCTTCATTCACCTCTCGCACTATCAATTTCCTCCTCCGTTATTTTTCTTCAGGTCTGCCCGCCTACTTTCTCTCCTTCCATCCCTCCCTGTTTTCACTTGTTCATATCTGCTTTGCTTTCTATCATGCTCTTTTCGTTATCTACTTTTCTTTCTCAGTCTTTCTCTTTTGCTACCTTCGTCTGTCTCATTTCTTTTCTGTTTTATATTTACTTGAACAGCATGTGTGGAATGGCCTTTTAAATACTCAGAAGTCCAGGGGGTGTGTGTGTTTTTTGTGTGTGCGGACATGAATTCCAATTGCATTTAGTGTGTTTGTTCTCGAGTAGTGCATTAGAGTAGGCCAACCCAAGCCCCAGGGCTGTCGTTGACACTGTTCAGTGATGGTGGTAGAATGCCCCAGGGAAGGGCAAATGAAAGCTGCTTCCCAAATAGCGCCTGCTCCTCAGTTAGTACACTTCTTTTGACCAGAGCCATGGGCAAATTAAGTTGTTGTGTCCCAAATGGTGCCCTATTCCACTATGTAGGGCATGCCTTTTGAAATGAGTGAACTTCACACAAAATAGAGTTCCATTTGGGATAATGTCTAATAAGACTTCTTCGCATAGACCGCAGTGAGAGGATTATGCTATTATTACAATTAATTAAATATTTCCGCTATTATATCTAGATGACGTGGCTATAATTGTCGCATCCATTAATAGAATTTTACAGACATCTAGTTTTGTGAAAATCATTTTTATCTTTTCAATTCTAATGTCATCTCTTTTCTGAAAGGTTTCCAGACAGTCACCTGCCCCATTGTTGTAATTGAAAGCCCCCACACCCTCTATTTTTATTTGTTACCCTCCACTTCCCCTCATTGCTTTGCGCTGAGGTAAAGGTTGCGTTTGGTGTTTTTACGTAACAGGAATTGGTCTTTTGTAATTGTTCTACTCCTCCCTCTACTGTCTCAATGCATTATCCCTGTTTTGTTTTCATATTCAAACAGCGTTGTTGTGTTGCCATGGGACGTACAGTGCAAATGTGGTGAGCAGTAACAAATCAAGGATGTAGAAACGTCTTGGTGATGAATTAGTCCCATTTCTTTTTCATATATACTTTCAAATGAAAAGGACAGGTTGAAAAGTCTATGCACAGAGATGATGGTAAAAAACTCCTTTATTCTAATGGAATGCCATTTGAGTGAATATTAAATAAATAAATATGGCAAAAAAATTGGCTATAAATGCATGTAAATATACATAAAATAAAGATCTATTAGACATCCCACAAACGTAATAAACCACAAGTTGTCAAGAATCGAAAGAAAAAGAATATGTGGGAGGAGAATGTAACTGGCTGTAAAAGACATTTAGAGTTAATAACATGTATAAACTGCTGATTTTTAAAGCGTTTTAGTACATTAATTGGAAGTTTTTACTATTTGGGAAGCTGACGGTTTTCATCTTCCCTCAAACATAACAAATCCCTGCAAACGTGATAGTTATGATGTACTACATTAGACAACTGCTATTACATTTGTGGGAAATGTATTACGTTACGGGATTATTACGTTAAAAGCTGCAGCTTTGATTTACATTTGTGGTTTATTACGTTTGTGGGTCCAACAGGCTCAATCCCAAATTTGCCTCATGCTACTTCTGGAAGTGGCGTCTCTGGCTATAAATACCTAGAGGTTTCCACGATAAAATAATGCTTCCCATGTCTTATTTGAGGGGTTTAGGAATATGCCACGGCAAAGCAGGAAGGTTGCAGAACATTTTGCAAACCCCCTTCAATCACCCAGAACCCATTGATGTTCCACTGATGCACGTTGCTTGCAATTTTTCTCATTTACTACGGCACAAATAAACAAAATCAAGAGAATGTTAATGGCTTCGCTCTCTTGGAAAAAGTCCCTTCATCAGTCCCATTTCTTTCAAAAAAAAATTAAGAAATAAAGGTTGTAAAAGCAGGTTATATAACGTGGGCTTTATTGCCTTTTTACTTTAGAATTTTTTTGTTTCTTATTTCAGTCCTTTACGGTGTTAAACTCTACAAATCAATTGACATTTTCTTATCGGAGACAAATATCCAGGGGTTCAGCTATACAAAAGGGATTGCAGTATTTGGTGCCCATCTTGGCGATCCTTTTCCTACTGTCTTGAGCAGTTCATTAAATTGGCCTTGATCCATGACAACAGTACGGATTTCCTATGGAAGCCGAAGCTCTTGAATACCTTGTTGCAACTCCCAAACTGGTTTTTCAGGATTTCAGCCATTGGTTTCATTGTTGAATAATGTCAATACCATCTTAACTATTTTCGATATGTTATTACCTCCAAAAATGTGAATTCTAAGGTTACATAATATATTCGGCTGTCGGTCAATCTATGAATTATGTATTAGGCTGTCAAACTTGATATGTTTGCACAATTTATTGTGATAGGGATGTGATCTATGTGGTAATGTGGTAGTGCAATTCTATATTTAATTTTAATATACATGTGGAATTATTATTTTTTGCTATAAGTGTTTATAACAGTTTGAGCCTTACTGTTGGCGACTAATTCTGCCTAGCTTCCACATATGCAATTTGAGGCATTCATTAGATAAATCCAACTAATGCACAAGACCAAACGTTCTGCAACTGCTTCTGAAAGCCAATAGCAGCATTCTATTAGAAATTAACTTTCGCTGTATCATGGCGCATTGATGCTGTAGGTGTGAACAAGACTTAAGTCTCTAGTCTCGCAGTACAGCTCCGCTCAGCTGTTGGTGTTCTGATCAAGGCATCCCAGCAATGTGGAACAGTATTAACGTTCTCGGCACTACCGATGGGATGGATTATACGTTGCTCTCTAAGGACTCTTGTGGTTGTTTTTCTAGGGAATGTGCTCTGTTCAAGCAACAACTATCTGATAATGTCTTTATTTTCAACTATTCTCACAGTTTGGGTAAAACATGGGTTAAATGAAACAATGGTGGTTAGTATGTCACTATTTGGTATTTAATCAGAATCAGAATTAGGTTTATTTGCCGTGTATGTTTCTGACCACAGCTGCAGCATGTAGAACACACATTTTAAGTGCAAAAAGAGTAAAACACACAACACGAACAGTCAAGCGACCCTGCCTAGTAGACATATGTTTTGGGTAAATATAGAATATGTAGTATGTATCTGAATTGTGCAAAGGACCAATGTCTAGATGTGTGAGCATATTGTGAGGGTTCTGAATAGTCCGATACCCGGGTGGGAGGAGTCTTTACTGCCCGCCTCAGTGACCTGGTTTTAAACATGTTGTTGAGGGATGGCAGCTTACATCCAATGGTCCGTTCCGCAGAGCGGTTGCTGTGTTGCAGTCAGTCTTTGTCCTTGACAGTGGTTGCAGCGTACCAGACACTGATGTAGGAGGTCAGGATCGACTCAATGATGGCTATGTATGCGTTTATCATCGTGAACGTATGCAGTTTGTACTTTTCAGCTGCTGCAGTCAGTACAGTCTTTTATTGTGCTTTCTTAGTGAGAGCGGTTATGTTCAGCTCCCACTTGAGGTCCTGGGCGATGGTGTTGCCCTGGAAGTAAAAGGTCTCCACTAAGTTGACAGGGGATCCCTACAGGACAATCTCGTCCCCATCGGAGATTAGACCCATGAGGGTGGTATCATGTGCAAAACTTCAGAAGTTTGACAGAGTGGTGACTGGAGGTGCAGTTGTTGGTGTACAGGGAGAAGAGAAGAGAAGAGGGGACAGAACACAACCTTGAGGGGAGCCAGTGCTGATGGTCAGAGGGTCCGACAGTTGTTTCCCCAACCTCACGTGCTGCCTCCTGTTGAGTCATTTGGCTAATGCTGAGATCTTTGGTTCCTTGGCGACTGGGGTGATGGTGGAGGATTTGATGCAAGCTGGCACATTTCCACTAAACGTTTTGACATATTTTGTTTTTCTGACACAAAGCAATGACATGCGAACACGTTTTAACGAAATGGGCAGTCACTTATTATTCGAGGTATCAGACTGGTGTAGAGGAGCTATGTTGGTGATGGGTATAGACAGCTATTTAATGCTGGACGCGAATGTCTGTACCATGGATAGTTGCCACTTGACCATGCTCTGTATGTTAATGATCTGTTGACATTATAGACATCCAGAGATTTTTGTCAAAGACGCCTTCTAAATTCTGAGTATCCGGGTGAAGTATCCAACTATCATTAGCTCAGTTGCCCGCTAGCTTAAGTGCACTGCTTGGTGGTTTCTCGGAAACAATCTCTGTTCTAGCTGTTATTATTAAACTATTGCGTCATTGGGCAAATGCTGGCTAGTACTGTTGGACACAGACATTCAACTGGCATCAAACTGAATTATTTTAAAGTACTGTAGTTTGATTGCCAAAAATGTTCGTCTAGAAACTATAATAAAAAAATGCTTACTCTGTATTTTTGAAAAATGTATAGAATCTGTGTAGGGAGTGGACATGTGTGTAGGGTGTAAGACAATACAAGAACAAATTCATGTGAGAGATTCTTTACTGGTAGGAAGACTTTTTACTGGTAGAAATGCTGTTCTGCTGGTTGTCATTCCTCTGACTGTCTCTGTAGGTGTGGCAGGAAGCTAAGCGTGACATTGTCTTTATTCCACAGAAACAGCACAACGCAGTTGGATGATTGGAATCGTTTTATGACTTTAGAAATAATAGGCTTTTTTATTTGTTTTCACATTAGGGAAAAAAATAATCATTTGTAGTTCATCCTCAGATTCTGTTCTCTTCTTCCTTTCTTGTTTTTATTTTCTCTCTTTCTATGACGGTTGGCTTCAGATATACTGGGTTGGAGACATGCTTGGCCGAAGGGAGGGAGAGACACAGACATACTTGCAAATTCCTGAATCCTCCTTTGTTTTTTCATTTCATTCTACTCTCTGTTTTTTCATTTCATTCTACTCTCTCTATTTAAACAAGCGTTTTTTTGGAATAACTGACTTCTGCTAATCTTTTTCTAGCGAAATGTGTGTGTGCTTGTCTGTCTGCCTGCCTGTGTGCTTGATTAAATAATTGTAATAACTGCGTGTTCCATACACCACTTAAGTCATTCTTTTTTTCTCAAACTCCCATTCTGTCCCTCTTCGTTTTCTTTTCGGTCACTCGTTTATTATTCCTCCTCGAAAAATCCTCCACTTCCCCCTGTCCATCGATTTCCCCATCCCTCATTTCCTCATTCCCTCTGTCTCTCTAGGCCATCTGGCTGTCATAAGTGATGGACAGCAGGTGACATACTAATTCCTTTTTAATAAACGGATGGGTGACACTTCCTCTCCGTACTCCATCTTTCTCCCTCTCCTTTCATATTTCTCACTTTTTCTCAATCTAGTCTTTTCTCAATTTTTCTTTTTTATTCTTCATCCGTTCCTGCTCAGCCTCCAGTTCTCCATCTGTTTTCTTCATGATGATGATCTTTAATAGAATTCTAGGATGTTTAAGTAGACCTCATCCACATGGACTTACAGGTGCAAGCATCTTGCATATCAGTTCCCCGGGAATTGAAACCACAGCCCTGGATTTGGAGGCATCGTGCACCTCCAGCTAAACCAAGCTAGAACACTTAATTTCTCAGTTCAATAAAATTAAAGTGCTTCAGAATAGAAGTGTGTTGTTGTGCACATTGCCAAAGCAAACACACATATCTAATATCTGATGACACAGATAACGGTGGGAATACACCGAACCCCTCGCTCTCTCTTCAGCGTGGGAATCTGGGCAGGAAGTTATTCAGACTGCCCCCTTCCCCCCATTACCCTGATGTAACCATGTACACGTTGCCGAAACACTGTAATGACACAATAACATACATGTGATCACAAGTAGAATAGTAAAGAGTCTCTCTCTCTCTGTCTCTGTCTCTTTCTCTCTCTGTATGTCTCTGTCTCTCTCTGTATGTCTCATAGTCAGTCGCTGCCCGCTGTGTAATATAATTCATTTAATGCAATCACTCTCCAAAGTTGGGTGGGGACAAGTGAGTGTTTGCCCTGTGAAGTCTACTGCCGCCTGGGTTATTTGTCACATGACATAACTTTTTTGGTATCGATCACCCTCTTTATTCAACAACTTCAGTTTTATCTCTATTTGGCTCTTTCTCTCTCTCTCTCTCTCTCTCTCTCTCTCTCTCTCGCTGTATTTCTCTCTCTCTCTCGCTGTATTTCTCTCCCTCTTTCGTTTGCTCTCTCGCTGGGTTTCTTGCTCTTACCCTGTGTTCCCATTCTCTTTTGGCTGTCAACGTTATGTCCACGTTTTTTAAAATGTTCACAATACTAAATCTTTAGTAGGTGGGTAGGAGGAACCGCTAGATTTGCGACACAGATGCATAACAGCAACAGGCAAGCGAGGGCGTGTGTTGTGGTGATTCTGAGGGGAACTGAGTGATAGCAATCCAGTCAACTCACTCTGAAGTAGTAAACGCACCGTGCTTGTTTATTTATGTTTTCTGATAACATATCGGTTATAATGGCATATAATAACTGTCTTGCCTTAAATAAAGAAAAGCTATAGGATCTACACTACCTAGCTAGCGGTTTCATGTTCATATGATATCTTGTTGTCCCTGTCCAATGTATTTCTCACAGGGCTAAACATTAATCCTTATAAATTTTTATGGCAAAGTATTTTGTTCAGAGCATGTTGAAAAGCAGTTTGTCTATGGTCATGTAGCATGTTACCACTTCAACCTGATGCACAGCAGAATACATGAAATGCAAACTAAATTGAGACGTACGGACACATACATGCATACTTGCATGCATACACGCATACATACGTACATACACGCATACTTACAATGCATACAGAGACATAAAATGCATACAGAGACATAAAATGCATACAGAGACATAAAATGCATACAGAGACATAAAATGCATACAGAGACATAAAATGCATACAGAGACATAAAATGCATACAGAGACATAAAATGCATACAGAGACATAAAATGCATACAGAGACATAAAATGCATACAGAGACATAAAATGCATACAGAGACATAAAATGCATACAGAGACATAATATGCATACAGAGACATAAAATGCATACAGAGACATAAAATGCATACAGAGACATAAATGCATACAGAGACATAAAATGCATACAGAGACATAAAATGCATACAGAGACACACATGCATACACACACACACATACAGACACACATGCATACATACATACATACATACATACACGCATACATACACGCATACATACAATGCATACAAAGACATACATGCATACAGAGACATAAAATGCATACAAAGACATACATGCATACAGAGACATACATGCATACAGAGACATACATGCATACAGAGACATAAAATGCATACAAAGACATACATGCATACAGAGACATACATGCATACAGAGACATACATGCATACAGAGACATACATGCATACAGAGACATACATGCATACAGAGACATACATGCATACAGAGACATACATGCATACAGAGACATACATGCATACAGAGACATAAATGCATACATACAGACACACACATACATACATGCATGCATGCACACAGACCCACACACACACTGACATTTGCATGGTCACTCTGTAGGAGTTAGGAGGAAGTGAGTGTTTTGGATGATAAGTGACAGTTTCCAGTCTATATCTCTGTTTGCGTTCTCATTATCATGTTCATAAGCTCTCTAGTCTTTATCCCTGTTGCACACCCAGGCGTTTGCGCTCACACTTTGTGAGATTCACTTCTAAAATATACACTTCTCTCTGGCTTCACACCAGAAACAAAGTGATTGACAGACATTCTTTTAAAACCAGCCTCCTTTTAAAAAACTACATTGGCTGCAACCCTTACCATATTCCACAGACTCTGTTACATTTCACCTGCGTGAGATCCAAAATGTACTATTGGTTGCAGGGTAACAAAGTGCTGGAGTTCTGCACGTGCACACACACACACACACACACACACACACACACACACACACACACAGAGAGATACCACTTTCTCTGTGTAGTCAAAGTTCTGGAGTTGCGTACACACACACACACACACACAGAGGTACAGCTTTTTCTGTAAAGTCAAAGTGCTGGTGTTGCATCATGCAGGGAAAGTGTGTGCAAGCGAGTTAGACAGTTAAGTAACGTCTGAGTTGTCTTCCTCCTTATCCTGATCAAAATGAAACTGTATGCTTCTCTGCATGTAGTGTGTGCATAGAAAACTACTGGCAAGCAAGTTCAATGCTAATCCTAAACTACAGTGGAGAAATTAGAAGTTTGTTTCCGATAGTTTTAAATAGGGACAACATGACACTGCATCGTTTTGATAGGGACAGCATGACACTGCATAGTTTTATTAGGGACAGCATGACACTGCATCGTTTTGATAGGGACAGCATGACACTGCATAGCAGAGCTGTAGTACTCGAGACCGGTCTCGGTCTCGAGACCGGTCTCGAGACCACTTTTTTAAGGTCTCGGTCTCGGTTACATTTGGACTCGGTCTCGACTCGGTCTCGGACAGTAAGGACTCGTAAATTCTTCCGAGACCAGCCGAGACCAGCGTAGAAATTATCGCCCACAATTTTTTCTAGAAAATATTTAAGTATGACATGTAGAGGCTGTATTTCCATTGGCTGTATTTCGTCCAGAGTCAGACTGTTTTTTTCTGATGTGGCTTATCCCGCCAATGGCTATCTACTTTTGAAGAAAAGCCCACCCCCAGCGTCGCTAGAGGGTGCACCCATTCACGTAAATACTTCAATCTTAAACATATGCTCGATCATGTCTGCACAATCAGCCAATATATTCGTTTTGCCTATATTCAGTACATTGAGCACAAATAAATAATTTGTCCGAAAACACACAGCGGTTAGTAATTAAAATACATAATGTTGAAAAGCTACAGCCGACGTCCTTCCATGACTTTTCCTAAATACGTGCATTTTACCTTGTCCCGTTTTCAGAATTGCAAAATCACAAACCGAACAATATATAAAACTACTATTTACATGTTTTTTGATACCTAAACTGCCTTCCTGTCGCCAAAATCCCACGCCGCTGGGCGTTGGTACCCTAATTCCTGTACCCAGACACCGATCACACTTCACTGAGCCTATATGGCAATGGTTGAATGGGCGATACACAGACAAATACTACGAGAACACATATAGACAATAGTCTGATTGGCTTGGTTGAACTACAAAAAAAGAGGTACGTTTATAAAGAAATATGTTTCACTAAATAAACAGAACGAATTCCGCCAAATACATACAGCCCCATTCATGTGTCATGCGCCTATTGCACTCAATAATTAATAACGAATGAACCACAGTGTATTCATATAGCCTACAAGAGACTTCAACAAAATATTGTTTTGTATCGAAATTAAACGAATATAAACAATAATTATTAATAGGCTAACTACAAATGGGCGATAAATGAAATTACTCATGCACACAGAAGGACGTGGGACATACATAAGTCCGGGGGGCATACGGCAAAAAGAGCATAAAACTGGAACGGTTATGGTCCGATCTATATGAAACTGAACCCGTTTTGGTCCGATCTTTATTAAACTGGAAGGGTTTTGGTCTGATCTATATGAACACTGTGCGCAGTTCAACCGGGTTAGTTTGCTGCTGTCTCATGTGCACTCGTAACAATAATGAACACTGTGCGCAGTGCAACCGGTTCGTTTGCGTGTCCTGCTCAAGCAGACAAACAACTGAAGCTGCGTGCCGACTGTGGACGGATAAATAATTATAAATAGATTTGTTTATCGGCCAATCATGCGCAAATCATTTGATTGCAAGTCGCTTGTGATCTAAAATGTGTTAGCATTTACTACATCAACATAGGACATACAGTTTGATGGATTTTCATTTATTCGATTTTTGGAAATTTTAATATCATAGCCTGTGCATTTTAAAATCATGGTTTTATTTTCGTATTTTATGTTTACATAAGACAATAAATAGGCCTACATACTCTTTTAATAAAATTCATTTAATTCAGGATGACAACACAGTAGATGATCTGATGCTGTTGGTCAAGTGTTTTTTTTACATTGGTCATTGGACCAAAAACATGTCATATTATTTAGTGTTGATATGACTGGTCTCGGTCTCGGCCCCCTTTGGTATCGGTCTCGTCTCGGTCTCGGCCACCTTCGGTCTCGGTCTCGTCTCGGTCTCGGCCCCCTTCGGTCTTGGTCTCGTCTCGGTCTCGGCCCCCTTCGGTCTCGGTCTCGTCTCGGTCTCGCTTTAGGTGGTCTCGAGCACAGCTCTGCTGCATAGTTTTATTAGGGACAGCATGACACTGCATCGTTTTAAATAGGGACAACATGACACTGCATCGTTTTGATAGGGACAGCATGACACTGCATCGTTTTGATAGGGACAGCATGACACTGCATAGTTTTATTAGGGACAGCATGACACTGCATAGTTTTGATTGGGACAGCATGACACTGCATTGTTTTATTAGGGACAGCATGACACTGCATTGTTTTATTAGGGACAGCATGACACTGCATAGTTTTATTAGGGACAGCATGACACTGCATAGTTTTGATTGGGACAGCATGACACTGCATTGTTTTATTAGGGACAGCATGACACTGCATTGTTTTATTAGGGACAGCATGACACTGCATTGTTTTATTAGGGACAGCATGACACTGCATAGTTTTATTAGGGACAGCATGACACTGCATAGTTTTATTAGGGACAGCATGACACTGCATTGTTTTATTTGGGACAGCATGACACTGCATTGTTTTATTAGGGACAGCATGACACTGCATTGTTTTATAAGGGACAGCATGACACTGCATTGTTTTATTAGGGACAGCATGACACTGCATAGTTTTGATTGGGACAGCATGACACTGCATTGTTTTATTAGGGACAGCATGACACTGCATAGTTTTATTAGGGACAGCATGACACTGCATAGTTTTGATTGGGACAGCATGACACTGCATTGTTTTATTAGGGACAGCATGACACTGCATTGTTTTATTAGGGACAGCATGACACTGCATAGTTTTATTAGGGACAGCATGACACTGCATAGTTTTATTAGGGACAGCATGACACTGCATAGTTTTATTAGGGACAGCATGACACTGCATTGTTTTATTTGGGACAGCATGACACTGCATTGTTTTATTAGGGACAGCATGACACTGCATTGTTTTATTAGGGACAGCATGACACTGCATTGTTTTATTAGGGACAGCATGACACTGCATTGTTTTATTAGGGACAGCATGACACTGCATAGTTTTGATTGGGACAGCATGACACTGCATAGTTTTATTAGGGACAGCATGACACTGCATTGTTTTATTAGGGACAGCATGACACTGCATAGTTTTGATTGGGACAGCATGACACTGCATTGTTTTATTAGGGACAACATGACACTGCATCGTTTTGATAGGGACAGCATGACACTGCATAGTTTTATTAGGGACAGCATGACACTGCATTGTTTTATAAAGGACAGCATGACACTGCATAGTTTTATTAGGGACAGCATGACACTGCATCGTTTTAAATAGGGACAACATGACACTGCATTGTTTTGATAGGGACAGCATGACACTGCATCGTTTTGATAGGGACAGCATGACACTGCATAGTTTTATTAGGGACAGCATGACACCGCATAGTTTTATTAGGGACAGCATGACACTGCATAGTTTTATTAGGGACAGCATGACACTGCATTGTTTTATTAGGGACAGCATGACACTGCATTGTTTTATTAGGGACAGCATGACACTGCATAGTTTTATTAGGGACAGCATGACACTGCATAGTTTTATTAGGGACAGCATGACACTGCATAGTTTTATTAGGGACAGCATGACACTGCATAGTTTTATTAGGGACAGCATGACACTGCATTGTTTTATTTGGGACAGCATGACACTGCATTGTTTTATTAGGGACAGCATGACACTGCATTGTTTTATTAGGGACAGCATGACACTGCATTGTTTTATTAGGGACAGCATGACACTGCATTGTTTTATTAGGGACAGCATGACACTGCATTGTTTTATTAGGGACAGCATGACACTGCATTGTTTTATTAGGGACAGCATGACACTGCATTGTTTTATTAGGGACAGCATGACACTGCATTGTTTTATTAGGGACAGCATGACACTGCATTGTTTTGATTAGGGACAGCATGACACTGCATAGTTTTATTAGGGACAGCATGACACTGCATAGTTTTATTAGGGACAGCATGACACTGCATTGTTTTATTAGGGACAGCATGACACTGCATAGTTTTATTAGGGACAGCATGACACTGAATAGTTTTGATTGGGACAGCATGACACTGCATAGTTTTATTAGGGACAGCATGACACTGCATCATATTAAATAGGGTGACAGTGAGGCGGGTGGAGAGTCTTTTTCTTCTTATCGACTGACTGTCGTATCTCTTTCTCTCTCATTCAAATTGGTTTTGTGTAATGAAAATGTCTCATTAAAATGTTAGACAAGAGCCTCAGTCTCGATAGTAAATGCAAATTGAACAGTCCCCCCTAGGTTCTAGAAATTGTATTCATTTAAATAAATAGCAACACTTGCGCTGTGCTGGATGCCTCTTTATAGTCTGAGCACCCAATGCCCCTCCGTGGGAAAAGTAATGCCCTTATTGGGCAGCAATAACTGCCATCAAATATTTTCTGTAGTAGTATTTATCTTTCACTGTGCTGTTGCGGATTGTTTGCCCACCAGCCTACTTCATGTAAAACGGCTTTCACCTTTTTTGGACAAGCTGACAACATGTATATCAATTTAAAGATTATTTTGACACGTTTTGGAGAAAAAATATGTCTTGTTTTTTTGCCACAGTTACAGGTTTGGTTTCTGTTTTATGTTGAGTCTGGTTCAGTGCACATAACCACAATCATGGGGAAGACTGTTGAATTTACAGTCATCCAGAAGACACTCATTGATGCCCTCCACGAGGAGGTTAAGCCACAGAAGGTCATTGCTGAAGGGGCTGGCTGTTCACAGGGTGCTGTATCAAAGCATGTTTATGGAAACTTGAATGGAAGGGAAAAGTTTGTTTTGTAACAGTTGCACAATCAACAGGGATGACCGCAGCCTTGGGAGGATTGTCAAGCTAAGCTTAATCTATAACTTGGGGGAGCTTCACAAGGTGGGACTGAGGCTGGAGTTCCTATTGTCAAGTCACTCCTGATCCAGAGACAACTTCTGAAGGAAAAGAGAACTGGATCGTTGCTCAATGTTCCAAAATACTCTTCAGAAGTACATTTTGCATTTCATTTGAAAATCCAGGTCCCAAAGTCTGGAAGAAGAGTGGAGCGGCACAGAATCCAAGTTGCTGATGTCCAGTGTAAAACTTCCGCAGCAAGTGATGATTTTGTGTGCCATGTCATCCGCTGGTGTTGCTCCACTGTATTTTGTGTTGCTCCACTGTATTTTGAGTCCAGAGCCAAATAAGCAGTCTACTATGAGCACTTTATGCTTCTATCATCTGACAAGCATTTTGGAGATGCTGGTTTCCTTTTCCAGCAGGACCAGCACCGGCCCATAGTGCCAAACCAACTGGTAACTGGTATGCTGCCCATTGTATTACTGGCCACCCTTGGTAGCTCCATCATGGTGAAAGATGTTATAGTTCGGGATTGTTATTTCTGAGTTATTGACAGACTTCCTAAGCCAGGTTTCAGACACGGTAATAGTAAATAAGTCGAGTTTAGGGAGTCGACTTCTAATGTTAATGTGCATAAATCCAAGACATTTACAATCGCAGAAGTTAGTTAAAAGAGGTCGCTTGTGGGTGGCACTAGGGATTTCATGGCCATGGTTGGGTTCTACATCTCCAGATGAGCAGAGGAGGAGGAGGATAAGTGTGTGACACATGACTTTAAGAGCGTAGTTTGGAGTGGTGTGTTGAGTTGTATAAAGAAATGGCCGCCTGGACGTAGCAAACTCAATTCATGGCCGTATGGGCAGCCAGCGATATAACAGTATGGGTGTTCAACAGAGGTATACCTAGAAGTACGGGGTGCTAGCTAACACTTATCTTTGCCCTTTCTGAGCATAAATCTCACTTTACAGGGAGTCCAGGTGCTGCTTTAGGCTCCCCTTGTACGTGGATAAAGGCACCAGATCTTTGCCAAACTGCAATTACTTGATTGTAGGGTGAGGCTTGTTGCTTACACCTTTCTGGTGGGCGGGCAAGTTCATTGATATTAATGTTGAAGAATTTGGTTAAGCAGCATGCAGTCTCAATCATTTTGTGAGGATGTGGAAAAATGCTAATACAGATCTCCAGACTTGGACAAGAATAGTGCTATGCTAAAAGGCTAGCAATTTGATACAATGCTAGAGAAACTACACTAAAGCATGTATTTCTGTCATACTTAGTCCATCAACTCTGTGAAACACTTTCAGCATTTTATGATGCACTTATGATGCAGCCATAATTTGTCACTGTCATGTTTAGCAATTCCGCTGTCCCATTATTATGGCAGATATGTTTTATTATTTATTCTTTTTACATAAGGCTTCTTTAGTTATTTACTTAATTACTTACTGATTTGAATAAAAGGAAAAAACTGTTTTTTTTTTGGCGTACACAAAACTTCGCACCAATTACATCTCCCAGGATTACTTTGCGTTTAGTTTGTTTAAATTGCAATTTGGGTTTTTCTGTCTTTATATATATTTCAGAAATTCGGCAACATTCCTAAACTCTCATGCTACGTTCACAAGTGCCTGCTCGCTGAAATTGCAAACCATTTCCGGCGAGCTGTCACTGAGCTTTCGTTAGCATGCACACTTCACGCTTGGGGTGAGGTGTGTCTTCCTAGACATCAGTCACCGCAATTATTAATAAGTCATTACTTTTTGTGTGACTCCACCACAAAAAATGTGTTTCTCATCAACGTAATGCCAACTCAATGATTTATTTATTGTTCCCAACTATCTCTGAAACATTCTTCCATGCATCCATTTTTTAAGATAAATGTCTGTTTAGACGCAACATAAATAATGGCGACACCACCATAATAAGTTTCTAGTCCATGGTTTAATCTAGCGAGCGAGTGTTACGCAAACAAGCCGAAAAGACACTTAAAGATCCGGCGAACATTTGGAAATTGATGGGAGCAAGCTGGCTCTTGTTGGAAATGGATGGGAGAGTGCCTCTGTAGGGCAGGGGTGGCCAACCAGTCAGAGACTAAGAGCCACATTGTTTACTGTGTTACCGCAAAGAGCCACATTGTACACATGGGCAAAAAAAAAAGAATCTGGTCGGGGGAATTGAACCAGGGTCTTCTGGCTCCGCAGCCGAGTGCGCTAACCACTACACCAAACAGGGGAGGAGTGGCGAGCAGCAGCTATTTGTTCGTCGTTATATTTCCGTTCGTTGTTACGTGTTGGGGTTAAATGGTATTTAAAATAAACACCACAAAGGTTTTTGACTGCGCTACACCACGTGTTTGTGACACATGCATGTTTGACGAAAATTCCACGCGAAGCGAACACTTCTATATGAACGTATGAGCCGCATGAAACCGGACAAAGAGCCACATGCCGCTCGCGAGCCGCGGTTTGGCCACCCCTGAACTAGGGTTTCTGTCTACCGTTCTCCCTCATTCTTACGCCTTCTCTTTCTCAGACACTTTTTCTTTCTTTCTCTTTAACTTGTTTCTAGCACTCACTCACTTTGTTGCGCGGCCTCTTTCTTTTCCCGCCCTCTTTTTCTCTCTCACACTCTCTCTCTTTCTCTCTCTCTCTCACTCACACTCTCTCTCTCTCTCTCTCTCTCACTCTCTCTCTTACTCTCTCTCTCTCTCTCTCTCACACACACTCTCTCTCTCTCTCACTCTCTCTCACTCTCTCACTCACACACACACACACACTTTCCTGCTATAAATTATAATATATCCAGTTGTAGAGAATAAGAGCAAGCAAGAGATCAAGGAAAGGGAGAAGTGCAAAGGAAACAGGAAACAGGGAAAACCAGGTGGAAGTGAAGCAAAGGAGGGATAGAGGGGTAACCTGCACAGATAAAGTGTTTCCGCCTCACCTAGATAGTGGAGGGATAGAGGGGTAACCTGCACAGATAAAGTGTTTCCCCCTCACCTAGATAGTGGAGGGATAGAGGGGTAACCTGCACAGATAAAGTGTTTCCGCCTCACCTAGATAGTGGAGGGATAGAGGGGTAACCTGCACAGATAAAGTGTTTCCCCCTCACCTAGATAGTGGAGGGATAGAGGGGTAACCTGCACAGATAAAGTGTTTCCGCCTCACCTAGATAGTGGAGGGATAGAGGGGTAACCTGCACAGATAAAGTGTTTCCCCCTCACCTAGATAGTGGAGGGATAGAGGGGTAACCTGCACAGATAAAGTGTTTCCCCCTCACCTAGATAGTGGAGGGATAGAGGGGTAACCTGCACAGATAAAGTGTTTCCGCCTCACCTAGATAGTGGAGGGATAGAGGGGTAACCTGCACAGATAAAGTGTTTCCCCCTCACCTAGATAGTGGAGGGATAGAGGGGTAACCTGCACAGATAAAGTGTTTCCGCCTCACCTAGATAGTGGAGGGATAGAGGGGTAACCTGCACAGATAAAGTGTTTCCGCCTCACCTAGATAGTGGAGGGATAGAGGGGTAACCTGCACAGATAAAGTGTTTCCGCCTCACCTAGATAGTGGAGGGATAGAGGGGTAACCTGCACAGATAAAGTGTTTCCCCCTCACCTAGATAGTGGTTGGCACTCATCCAGTTTGCAGCTCTAGTCTGGTTACCAGCAACCACATACCTGAGTGACTTTAGGGAGAAACCAGTTCAAACACATCCCAGGTCTGCTTTGCCATAGGGCCTCATCACCATCATCACCCACCACTTCTCTTATAAAGGAGGAAGTGATGGTTGCCAATGGCTACAAAAGGAAGTTCTGGTTAGACAGAGACAGGTTAAGGTGTGTACACATGCCTGTGGGAGATCCTGGGTAAGACACATCTGGGCATCTGAATAATAGTAAATGCATTATTATCGGGGTAGGGTTAAGGGTTAAGGGTTAGTGTTTGGGGTCTGGTCCACACAAGTATCTGACATTTGTGTGTGTATGTTTTGTGCTAGCTGGATAGTTTCTCCCAAGAGAATAAAGTGTCAAAGGCTTAACCTATCAGTTTCCCTGCTGACGTCTTGTGACATTTAGATAGCACTGATTGGGCTATATTTGTCTCTGACAGAGAGTACTACTGACACACACACACACACAAAAAAGTGTGAGAGGAAAGGTGTGGTACGTCTCATTGTTTTATTTGTTCTGATCTTGGTTTTATTAGGAGAGAGAACAACGGAGGGAAAGGAGAGAATGAGAGTTTGTTTGGAGTAGAACAATTTGGTAATTATTTTGAACCTCTAGGGGTTCTTTCTAATCACAGATTTTTACAGAACTGGTTTCATATCAGTTGACCTAAACGTTGGGAACTCAAATATCAGAAGCTGCATTCAAACGCATTAATATTGACCCTAAAACATTCCCACTCCAACTAAGTTAAGTCACTGTACTGATAAGCGGTTATTACAAAGTGAATATGCATTTTATGTTGGCAACAATAAAATCAAACATTTGACTTTGCCTCTTGTGTTCAAACTTTAAGAGACAGTTCACCCAAAATGTTACATTTCTATTATATAAATGCTTCAATACCTCAAATATGTGAAAACAATATATGTTGGGATTTTTTCATTGCATTTGCAATTATAGTAAGTTATTAAGCAACCACAGACATGTGAAAAAATTTAATGTTGCTGAAAACTTCAAAACCCACAATGTACTTACTGTGGACTCAGGTACTCAGATTTGTTCAGGGACAATATGTTGAAACCCTGTACAGACCCAACCAGGCAGAGCATATATTAATCTTAAAATACAGCTGTGCGTAGTTAGCATTACCGTGAAAATTGACATTTTGTTACTGAATAACATCACCAAGATGTAAAACTAAAATAGATCCCAAAAATAAACCTTTAGAAACAAAACCCTCTTGGGTGCTGTAATGGTACTGTAATGTTGTCTAAACCCAGTAATATGTTACTGGGAAAGCTCTTCCTTACATGTTTGAGGAATGAGAGATTCCATTTGCTGATGCTTGATTATTGTCGTTTTCAGAGAGTGAACATCCAGTGGAAGGTTTATAATTAGAGGGCAAAACACAGGAAGTAGCCACTTTGGTACTTTAGTAATAGTTGGGACTTGAGTTGAGTTTTATTAAGCTTTGCCACTGTAACTGGGAAAGTTCTCTGATCAAGCATTTCTGTTCCAGGATTCTATCTCTGCATTTGTTTCCTTGTTTAACCGCCTTCGATGGTTGTTGGATTATTAGGAAAACATTTAGATCCACACTATTCTACAGAACAAAACTAAATCCAAGATTAAAACTATGCCATTTTGTTGGCCCTGAACATGCTGGGAAATTGGGTCCCAAATATTTTTGGATATGTCAACAATGGCTCCAGAAGGCCTTTTGGCCTGAGAGTACTTCTTCATGTGAATATTGGGTTACTTGGATGTTGCCAAAGAAGTTATGAATACACGGTACTCCAATCAGCATCTTATGTTAAGTAATTGAGGAAGATTTTTTTTGTCAGGCTATCAGATTCAGTCGTTTTTGACACTTTCCAAACGTATCACCCTGATCCCAATATACGTCAGTTTTCTCCCATCCTACCTTGTGTCCAGTTTGTCATATTCAATGGTTTCATTTAAAATAGTCAGTTTGGTAATGTATCATAACGTCCTATATCTATGTGCACTTATTGAATGATTGTGTACACTTTCAGGCCACCTACATTAATTTGCAATGAGGCTTTAGCATTTCGGTTTCACTTCATCTACCGGTCATTGTGTGTCAGCAACACCCTCCCATTTAAAACATGCATAGGTCAAATGACCAATAACGGCCAAACAGCTAGGTGCCAATGCCTCTGCGCTGCTATTGTTAACAGAGTATGCTACTCCTGTGTACTCCTGTGGCCACGGGTCCAGCTAGGTGCATCCGATTTGCACAGCTCATAACTACCGTAGTTATATTCTGGCCGACCTAGACCGAGACTAACCGCGAATCTGTGCGACGAAGCATCGCTGCGCTATTGGTTAAATGTATTGCCATTTCGACTCGGAGTATCTGATTTTCACCATTCAAAGCTTGCTATATTCTGGCTAATCTACCGGTTAAAACTAGTCTCTGTGATGGTATACGGTTCGTAGGCACCGTATATCTACGTTGCATAGCCGAAAAAACAAACCAGGATGTGGCTACTTTGCTGAACCTCTGTCTCACTAGATTTATGGGAGAAAACTGCCTTATGAAGAACTTGGAATGGGTAGTCTGTATCTACAAGTACCCGACTATATGTACTGGCACTTGTTCATCGGTGCATCCATAGGCTGGACACATGCTTTTGTAGTCTTGTGTAGTGGTGTACATTATCTGACAAGGCCTGGCCTTGGTGGCCTAGTGGTTAGGGGATATGGCTTGGGTCTGGAAGGTCCCTGGTTCTAATGCCCCCAAGGTGAAAAACTTGTCGTTCTGTCCTTGAGCAAGACAGTTAACCTTAAAATGCTACCCGGGCGCCGTTGATGTGGAAGTCAAATCAGGCTACTGATTAGAGCTGCCCCCTGCACCTCAGGGTTGGGTAAAATGCAGAGGACACATTTTAGTTGAAGGCATTCAGTTGTACAACTGACAAGATTGGTATATTCCTATTCCTTTTATTAAGTTTCTGTCTCTGTCTTTATAGACAATTATAGACATTCACCATATAAACTAATGACCTCCAATTAACTAGCTAGATAGGTCGGCCTGATGTGCTGCTGTTTTGAAGGTGAATGTCAGTATTGCCTATTTACACTGATGAGCAACTCCATAAAATGCTGTTAGTCCTCCACATGCTGCTAAAACAGCGCTGACCCCCATCGCCATGGACTATACCAGACCCCTGAAGATATCCTGTGGTATCTGGCACCAAGACATCAGCAGCAGGCCGATTAGTTGCGAGGCGGGGTCGTTGTACATCGGGCAAGCTGGTCCAGCACATCCCACAGATGCTCATTCAGATTGCGATCTGGAGAATTTGGACTCTAGGGAAAGACCTTAAAAGGCTTTGACCTGTAAAATACGTTTGCAGATGGAACAGGCTCACGGGCCCTCTGACCGGTCTCCAACTATGCAGCCCTTTATGCACCACTGTCAGTGACACGATGATACACTGTGATACGTTAACCCGTCTGTTGGTTCGGACCGGACGGGATAGCTTCCGTTGTCCTTGCATGTCATTGAGCCATGTGACCCAACACCCTGTTGCCCTGTCGGTTTGTGTTTTGTCACTCCTCTGACCACTGTCAGAACGTACTCACCACTGCTGACCGGCAGCACCCCATAGGCCTGGCCGTTTCAGAGACCCCAGTCACCTGGCTTTAACAATTAGGCCTTTGTCAGAGTCACTCAGATCTTTACATTGTCCATTTGTTTTGCATCCAACATGTTCACTATGAGATCTGATTGCTTGCTTACCATCTAATCTACCCAGACTTTTACATGTGCCCACGTAAGCAGATGTTCAATGCCATTTGCTTCTCCTTGGAGTCTGAAATGTTTTGGATCTTCTCTGAGCGTGTGTGTGTGTGTGTGTGTGTGTGTATACATTATATGTATGTATATATATATATATATATATGTATGTATGTGTATGTATGTGTATGTATGTGTATGTATGTGTATGTATGTGTATGTATGGTATGTATGTATGTATGTATGTACACAGTACCATTTAGAAGGCAGGACGTACTTAATTATTCAATTAAATGGTTTAAAGGATTAATGTTATAAGTGTGTCCAACTTCACTGATACTTCTTCGAACATTTGTCACAATGATATTCGATATCATATCATAGTGAATTGGCCCGCTTCTCTCTTAGCCTCCTAGTCTATCTGCCTCTTTGAGCTGCTCATGCAGGTAATAAGTGATAGAAAAGGCTTACTACTACACACTAAGCCAACAGCATGCACAGACCAAAATATCCCAGGAATGCGGGTCTGGAACACTGTAAAACACAAACACACACTGTGGATACCCACCGCTACTCAACTGAAGGATGTTTCACAAGACAGGACATGTCAAGGATATATGTTCCTGCTATATTTCTGTGGTCCGTTCGACTGCGTCCATTACTGTGTGATCCAGCTTTATGTGTACATGTGGGGACCAGATGCCACGAAGATGGTGTAAACTGTATAACCAGTCCTTATGTTTTCTGGGCCAGTCCCCACTCTGGATAGGTTTGGCACAAACATGTAAGTCATAGAGTTGTGGATATATTTATGTTTGGGCATTACGGTCAATGTTAGATATTAGAGCTAGGCATCACATAGAGGTCAAGGGCTACGGGACGTAGAATATTTCTGAGTTTTCTGGTCCCCACAGCAAATAGAAAAACAAACATACGCGTGTGTGTTTGTGTTTGTGCGTGCGTATGATAGAGACCCAAGGGGTGTGCTCTTTAGCTGGCCAGTTATAGCTGTTGTTATTTTATTAATGGTCGCAGAGAAATCGACCCACACATCCACATGTGGAGTGCGCTCTTGGTGGTCGGCGTGCTAGTGAGTCTGTTTGCGAGGTTTCCAGGGAGACGTCATGGCGATATAATGAAACCAAGGCCTCTGGGAGAGGTGTGTGTGCGAGGGCGCCTCAGGGAGAGGATATAAAAGTCCTAACGACCCAGAAGCTCTCTTCCCCAGGAAGCGCCACTCCCCGCGTGCCAATCAGGGATGAGCTCCTGGAGAATAACCAAATCCAACAGGTCTATTAGTCTTAACCTTTAATGACTGCTACTTTAGGGAAATGTCTGGAGAGAAGTGACGAGAAAATACAGGAGAGTGAGGGAGAAGGAGGGGAGGAAAGGAGAGGGACAGATGGATTGAGGAAGTGAGAAGGCAAGGAAAGGGAGGGAGGGAGTGAGGGAGGGAGTGAGAAGGAAAGGAAAGGGAGGGAGGGAGGGATGGAGGGAGTGAGAAGGAAAGGAAAGGAAAGGGAGGGAGGGAGTGAGAAGGAAAGGAAAGGGAGGGAGGGAGGGAGAAGGAAAGGAAAGGAAAGGAAAGGAAAGGAAAGGGAGGGAGGGATGGATGGAGGGAGTGAGAAGGAAAGGAAAGGAAAGGGAGGGAGGGAGGGAGTGAGAAGGAAAGGAAAGGGAGGGAGGGAGTGAGAAGGAAAGGAAAGGGAGGGAGGGAGTGAGAAGGAAAGGGAGGGAGGGAGGGAGTGAGAAGGAAAGGGAGGGATGAGGGAGTGAGAAGGAAAGGGATGGAGGGAGGGAGGGCGTGAGAAGGAAGGAAAGGAAAGGAAGGGGGGGGGGAGAAGGAAGGAAAGGGAGGGAGGGAGGGAGGGAGGGAAAGGAAAGGAAAGGAAAGGGAGGGAGGGAGTACTCTTGTTCAGCTTCACAGCACAAATATTTACAGTGTGACTGCACGTCTGTTTATGGTTCCCTTTACAAGCATTTTACCCTCCAATGCAGCATCTCTCTTACCGCTCTTATGCTCTCCTATCTGTCTCTCTTTCCTTCTCTTCCTCTACATCCCAGTCTTCTCATTCCGCTTCCGAAGGTTTCATTTCCAGCCATCTGGGTGATTTTTCAGTCCCTTTTAAGTTTGCTAGCTGTCAGGGTGACTTTAAACAGTCATGGAAGCTGCCGGAAACCTCTTTAAGCTTTTCGCCGCTCTGCTCTCCCATGCTGTTTATGTTTGAGAGAGATGGATGAGAAACGTGACTATGAGGAGAAACGAGCTGCACTTAATAAGACTGAACAGGTTTACAGGGAAGAAAATGTGACAAAAGCTTCCGTTGGACTTTTACTCTGCTTCATTTTCTTGTCCCATTGCTGATGTTGCTGTCTCTTCCGCTTCCTCTCACTGTATTTCTCTCTCTGTCTGTTTAAAAAAACCTCATCTCACCTTGCATGTAAAAATGTATCAATATCCAAACCAGTTTTAAGTAATAGAGGCTTATCATGATATATTAACACACTGTTTTTGACTTTGTTTATCTCTTTTTATCCAGGAGGTGGAAATTCTGGATATCAGCCAGATCAGGGACACCAGAACAGGGAAGTTTGCCAAACTACCAAAGGTGTGTGTGTGTGTGTGTGTGTGTGTGTGTGTGTGTATGCGTGCGTGCTTTCAGTTCCTGATCATTTAGAGACAATGCACACTATGACAACTGACCACATGAACAACTGACCACATGAACAACTGCCCATGAGAGAGAGGACACACATGGACAGGGTGCCTTTAAATCACTCATGTTTTAGTTGTTAGCTCCACCCTCAGCGCTATTCTGTGTTATGTCTAGATTGTTCCACAGGCCCATTTGCTTGTAAATCTCATGTTGTTTCTTGTTCTGCTGGACAGGTTCAAATCCCAGCCAAATCTAATTGGATTGAATGTTTGTTTTTGTATTAGTGTTTGGGTTTACAGTATTTTGAATAGTATCTTTCGGTGGTATTGTGAAGTTGTACGGTGAAACGTGTGTGCAACTTCTAACCTCCGCTCTGAACTAGGTGACTGTACAGAGGCTGGTGGCCTAGTTTCTTACTTATGGGTTTTTTTTCTTAGTCGGCTAGTAATTCAGCAGAAGGTGTACACACACAAACCCACATTAGACCTCTTACTCAAGGAGTAAGAGATAAATCAGACGTGATCATCAGAGGGGAGCTTACACCACAAACTGTCAGGGCCCGTTGTGTGCGCACACTTCCTCGTTGGAGCGTCTGAAGGTGACCAAGCGAATCGTCTCCCTGACAGATACACTCACACACACCGGAACAAGAAGATATCGCAACTTACCCATTGCAGGGTTTTTTCTTTTCATGTGTGTGTTTTTTTTAAGCAACTGGATGATAAAAAATGTGTGTAGTCTGCGTCCTATTGAATCAAACAAACAAGATGATGAACACTACAAAGCGAAGTGGAAACAGTTTGGCGCTCAACAACAAAATACTTAGTCATCCTTCCCCTGTGTTAGAAGTTACAATGGAGGGCTTCCTCGCTATCAGTTGTCTGAAGCCAAAGGTTTCTGGAATATACTTATTAACAATACATTAACATCTCTAGGCGGCTGTACCACATAAACACTGCAGCAGTAGAATTGGGGTGACCGTCTCCCCCCATGTGTTCCAATTCGCTCTTTCCTTTGGACCGTACTTCATCCCCGTGCATGGAAGTATAGGTCTTGTCCCGTGATGTATTGTGTGTGTGTGTTTAGCATGTTATCTGCTCTCCTTTAGGAGGCGCGTGTCCGAGATGTGCTGGGGTTCTCTAAACCGGGAGAGACAGGCTTGAACGTGGAGGCAAAGCTGGTTACGGTCGTCCACGGCAACGACCTGGTCAACGTCTCCTTTCTCAACCTTCAGGCCATGGATGAGGAAACCGCCAAGGTTAAAATGGCGACCTGTCATCCATCCTGACTCTACTCGATTTGTCCTCCTTTTCCTCACCTCCACTGTACAACTTCAACTTGTCGATTCACTGTTTTCTTATGTTTTCTTATGACCTGTGCACCTGGTGCTTTCTGCCCCCCCCCCCCCCTCTCTCTTTTACTCAGTGTCTCTGCGTTTTCTTCATTCCTCCTTCCTGGTTTATATTGCACAATATAGGGACAAGGGTTTGTTTTCAGACTTTAGTCTGTCTCTGCACTGATTGTATGGTTATGTTCATATGTGGATGGTATTACAAACATGTCCGCGTATGTTCAAAGGTATTTAAACGTCATTGTTCACTGTGTGTTCAGGTGTGGACAGATGAACTGTTTAAACTAGCCACAAACATTCTTTCCCAGAATGCATCGCGCAACACGTTCCTCCATAAAGCGTAAGTTGTGGCTGTACGTGCTCGTTTTTATCTGTGTCTCATTCACCCAGTGTTCCACTGACAGTGCAATATTATTCATGGCCTCCCTTCTCTCTCAGGTACACCAAGTTAAAGTTGCAGGTTAATCAAGATGGAAAGATCCCAGTGAAGAAGTGAGACACCCGCCCTGGCTGTTCATGAAACACACGTCTACACACGCTTCTGCTTTTCCTGACACAGCTCAATGTTGACTTGCCACTTCTCCACTTTCGCTTTCTCCCTCTTTTGCCCTAACGCTTGCTCTCTCACACTCAACACACAAACACACACACACTTTCTAGCTCGCTTTTTCTTTTCCGTTTCTTGCTCGAACTCATTTTAGTGTAACTGCGATTTGGATTAAACGCTGTGCCCGCACACTCAACGAAACGTGGCTAGGTCAACTTCATTATTACACTCAATTTAGTTTGAATGGTTAAGATAGCGAATTCTCTCTCCCTCGGTTTCATTCAATTAAAGTTGTTGATTAGCCAAACGAGCCTATTGTGTTGACAAAACAGTAATCTTAAATAAATAGCCGTCGCTAACTCCCCCTTTCTCTCCACCTGTTTTCCCCCGCCTTTGCTCTCCCCCCTGCCTCTGATCGTCTCTCTGTCTCCCCCCCTGCCTCTGATTGTCTTTCTGTCTCCCTCCTGCCTCTGATCGTCTCTCTGTCTCCCCCCCTGCCTCTGATCGTCTCTGTCTCCCCCCTGCCTCTGATCGTCTCTCTGTCTCCCCCCCTGCCTCTGATCGTCTCTCTGTCTCCCCCCCTGCCTCTGATCGTCTCTCTGTCTCCCCCTGCCTCTGATCGTCTCTCCGTCTCCCCCCTGCCTCTGAGCGTCTCTCTGTCTCCCTCCTGCCTCTGATTGTCTCTGCCTCTGATTGTCCCTGTCTGCCTCTGATCGTCTCTCTGTCTCCCCCCCCCTGCCTCTGATTGTCTCTCTGTCTCCCCCTGCCTCTGATCCTGCCTCTGATCGCCTCTGATTGTCTCTCTGTCTCTCTGTCTCCCCCCCCTCCTCTGATCGTCTCTCTGTCTCCCCCCCTGCCTCTGATTGTCTCTCTGTCTCCCCCCCCCTGCCTCTGATCGTCTCTCTGTCTCCCCCTGCCTCTGATTGTCGTCTCTGTCTCCCCCCCTGCCTCTGATCGTCTCTGTCTCCCCCTGCCTCTGATCGTCTCTCTGTCTCCCCCCTGCCTCTGATTGTCTCTCTGTCTCCCCCTGCCTCTGATTGTCTCTCTGTCTCCCCCCTGCCTCTGATCGTCTCTCCGTCTCCCCCTGCCCCTGATCGTCTCTCCGTCTCCCCCTGCCTCTGATCGTCTCTCCGTCTCCCCCCTGCCTCTGATCGTCTCTGTCTCCCCCCTGCCCCTGATTGTCTCTCGGTCTCCCCCCTGCCTCTGATTGTCTCTCTGTCTCCCCCTGCCTCTGATCGTCTCTCTGTCTCCCCCCCGCCTCTGATCCCCCCTGTCTCTCTTCCTCTCTCTATCCTTCCTCTTTCTCACAGTATCCTCAAAATGTTTTCTGATAAGAAGAGAGTGGAGACAGCGCTGGAGCAGTGTGGTCTGGTCACCAACAGGGTTTGTCAGCTTTAAATCAAACACTTTCATACTCACATTCTTTCATACTTAAGCAATTGCATTATTTCTCATTCATAGTACGTTTTGTGACATAATTCACATACATAATTCATGCAGTAAATTTAAATTAAAAGACCTCTTATGATTGATCAATTTCCCTTCCTTTATGCCTTGAACACTGGTGAATTTGAGTCACGGTTGGCATTTGATAAAACGGACACAAAGTCTGTTTGACTTTTGGGTTCTGATGTAGCGTTGGGGATAAACCCAATGTCTGGTTCAGGTTTTAACAAGATGCATTGTTGAAATTGGCAGTGTTCAGTTACAATTTCGACGTAAGCCGTTTCTGCTGGTGAAAACCGGTTTTACCATCAAAACAAACACTGCTGTGCCTTTCGAACGCTGACCTGTTTCACACGGAATCTTCAAGATAATTACTCCTAAATGTTATAGGTTAGAGTTGTATGCGAGGGCAAACTGATCTTAGATCCTAAAATAAATGTCCCCCCGGAGCGCTACAGTTTAGTGATAATGAATGGACTGTGTGTCATAAGTGACATGCTGCTCCCTTTATACTTCGTTACTTCTACAAGTGCACTATATAGGGACCAGGATGCCCACTAGGACTCAATCATGGTTTTTGGAGCGGCATCATGTGAAAGGGTCAAAGTTCAAGCCCATTTTCTCCCTTATCACGTGGTATTTCTCTCCGTTGACCTCTGTCCATTTGTCCCTGTGAAAGCACATTCGGAGATAGGCAAACATACACACACACACACAGACCAATGCCTTCAGTCATAGTGCGTTGTCACGGTAACCGTTTTATGTAGCTTGTGTTCCACTGCTGTTGTTTCCTGCCCCCTGCTGGTACAAGACCTGTTAGTTTAACTGGATCATTAGCTATCTACCACAGGGTTTTATTAAAGCCCAAGAACTGTCCATATTTAGGTTCTGATTGCATGTTTATTCTGACATTTGTTCATTATGATTGGTTTCTGGTGTGGCAGGAAGAATGTCATTGGCACAATACTAACGGCAAGGGACATGCATGGTGGAGCTGATATGTAATCATATCTGTAATATCACAGGAATCATCCATCATGCATAGTGGAGCTGATATGTAATCATATCTGTAATATCACAGGAATCATCCATCATGCATGGTGGAGCTGATATGTAATCATATCTGTAATATCACAGGAATCATCCATCATGCATGGTGGAGCTGATATGTAATCATATCTGTAATATCACAGGAATCATCCATCATGCATGGTGGAGCTGATATGTAATCATATCTGTAATATCACAGGAATCATCCATCATGCATGGTGGAGCTGATATGTAATCATATCTGTAATATCACAGGAATCATCCATCATGCATGGTGGAGCTGATATGTAATCATATCTGTAATATCACAGGAATCATCCATCATGCATAGTGGAGCTGATATGTAATCATATCTGTAATATCACAGGAATCATCCATCATGCATGGTGGAGCTGATATGTAATAATATCTGTAATGTCACAGGAATCATGCATCATGCATAGTGGAGCTGATATGTAATCATATCTGTAATATCACAGGAATCATCCATCATGCATGGTGGAGCTGATATGTAATCATATCTGTAATATCACAGGAATCATCCATCATGCATGGTGGAGCTGATATGTAATCATATCTGTAATATCACAGGAATCATCCATCATGCATGGTGGAGCTGATATGTAATCATATCTGTAATATCACAGGAATCATCCATCATGCATAGTGGAGCTGATATGTAATCATATCTGTAATATCACAGGAATCATCCATCATGCATGGTGGAGCTGATATGTAATCATATCTGTAATGTCACAGGAATCATCCATCATGCATGGTGGAGCTGATATGTAATCATATCTGTAATGTCACAGGAATCATGCATCATGCATAGTGGAGCTGATATGTAATCATATCTGTAATATCACAGGAATCATCCATCATGCATGGTGGAGCTGATATGTAATCATATCTGTAATATCACAGGAATCATCCATCATGCATGGTGGAGCTGATATGTAATCATATCTGTAATATCACAGGAATTATCCATCATGCATGGTGGAGCTGATATGTAATCATATCTGTAATATCACAGGAATCATCCATCATGCATAGTGGAGCTGATATGTAATCATATCTGTAATGTCACAGGAATCATCCATCATGCATAGTGGAGCTGATATGTAATCATATCTGTAATATCACAGGAATCATCCATCATGCATGGTGGAGCTGATATGTAATCATATCTGTAATATCACAGGAATCATCCATCATGCATGGTGGAGCTGATATGTAATCATATCTGTAATATCACAGGAATTATCCATCATGCATGGTGGAGCTGATATGTAATCATATCTGTAATATCACAGGAATCATCCATCATGCATGGTGGAGCTGATATGTAATCATATCTGTAAGATCACAGGAATCATCCATCATGCATAGTGGAGCTGATATGTAATCATATCTGTAATATCACAGGAATCATCCATCATGCATGGTGGAGCTGATATGTAATCATATCTGTAATATCACAGGAATTATCCATCATGCATAGTGGAGCTGATATGTAATCATATCTGTAATATCACAGGAATCATCCATCATGCATGGTGGAGCTGATATGTAATCATATCTGTAATATCACAGGAATCATCCATCATGCATGGTGGAGCTGATATGTAATCATATCTGTAATATCACAGGAATTATCCATCATGCATAGTGGAGCTGATATGTAATGATATCTGTAATATCACAGGAATCATCCATCATGCATGGTGGAGCTGATATGTAATCATATCTGTAATATCACAGGAATCATCCATCATGCATGGTGGAGCTGATATGTAATCATATCTGTAATATCACAGGAATCATCCATCATGCATAGTGGAGCTGATATGTAATCATATCTGTAATATCACAGGAATCATCCATCATGCATGGTGGAGCTGATATGTAATCATATCTGTAATATCACAGGAATCATCCATCATGCATGGTGGAGCTGATATGTAATCATATCTGTAATATCACAGGAATCATCCATCATGCATGGTGGAGGTGATATGTAATCATATCTGTAATATCACAGGAATCATCCATCATGCATAGTGGAGCTGATATGTAATCATATCTGTAATATCACAGGAATCATCCATCATGCATGGTGGAGCTGATATGTAATCATATCTGTAATATCACAGGAATCATCCATCATGCATAGTGGAGCTGATATGTAATCATATCATAATATCACAGGAATCATCCATCATGCATAGTGGAGCTGATATGTAATCATATCTGTAATATCACAGTAATCATCCATCATGCATGGTGGAGCTGATATGTAATCATATCTGTAATATCACAGGAATTATCCATCATGCATAGTGGAGCTGATATGTAATAATATCTGTAATATCACAGGAATCATCCATCATGCATGGTGGAGCTGATATGTAATCATATCTGTAATATCACAGGAATCATCCATCATGCATAGTGGAGCTGATATGTAATCATATCTGTAATATCACAGGAATCATCCATCATGCATGGTGGAGCTGATATGTAATCATATCTGTAATATCACAGGAATCATCCATCATGCATAGTGGAGCTGATATGTAATCATATCTGTAATATCATCCCCAGGATGATTTTATAGGACAAATATTTTATAGGACAGTCTCTCATCTCATCATCTCATCTTCAACCGGGGGGGGATTTCAGAGCAGTATTTTTGTCAATTGCTAAGATACTTGCGCTTCACCTTACATGTTAGCAGATCTAAAGCATACGGGAGTCTTGCACAGCATAGCGGTAACAATGCAATACAACTTTATTATCCACGGTCAAAGCCAAATGAAACAACAACGTTTTGTCGTGAGGTTGGGATATGGGCTGAGCCCCTGTTATTAGTGTTCGCCCTGAAAAACAGACAGACGGCCTTTCCTCTACAAGTACTCTTAGCTTGTTGGTCTACACTGGTTCTTTATTTTTATCTTATGCAGAGAGACATGCATGTTGACCCATCTTTTATCTGTTTTTGCCTTTTACTCCAGGTGGAAGGAATTAAACCTGATGATTTTACAAGTGAGATGTTCCAGGGTTTTCTTCAGAGTCTCTGTCTACGCCCAGAAATTGAACGCATCTTCGTTGAGATGTGAGTCACATGGGCACAGACACACACATGCATATACACACACATGCATACAGACACACAGACACACACATGCATATACACACACACACATGTACATATACACACAGACATACACATGCACATACATATACACACACATGCATACAGACACACACATGCACATATACACACACAGACATACACACACAGACAGACACACACACACACAGACATACACATGCACATACATATACACACAGACACACACACAGACATACACATCCAAATACATATACACACACATGCATACAGACACACAGACACACACATGCATATACACACACACATGCACATATACACAGACAGACACACACACACACACACATACACACACAGACACACACACAGACAGACACACTTTACTGACACCCATGCTGTTCTCCTCAGTCAACTATAAAAAACCCAACGTGCCAAACAATCTCAACTAAAATATGTCCCTCTTAATGTCCCCATCTCTTCTCACCCCCCTCCTAGTGGCTCTAAGGGGAAACCATTTCTCTCTCTAGACCAGCTGACAGACTTTATAAACAGGCGTCAAAGAGACTCTCGACTCAACGAGGTATTGTACCCTCCGCAGAAGAGGGAACAAATACGACAGCAGATGGAGAAATATGAGAGCAACGCCAGCCAGTTGGAAAGAGGTGAGTTTTCTGGTTGTTCTGGTTGTTTCTGCTTTATTCTTCCCATTCCTCTCTGTCTGTCCCTTTAATTTAAGAAATGATGTCTATGAAATTCAGCGGCTTTATTGGAATGGGAAACATTGGTTTACTTTTCCACAGCAAATATTGGAAAATAAATATATGAAAAGGAAAAATAAAATCTAAAGTTTACTTAACACCACACACAACGTTTGCAAAAGGAATGAGGCATTTAAATTATTATAATCTATGCCCCTCTCTCACTTTGTCACTGTCGTTCACTGTCTTGCTTTCAAACCCCCACAGATCAAATTAGTCTGATGGGGTTTACTAAGTATCTAGGAGGAGAGGAGAATACCATCGTCCCACCAGAGAGACTGGACATCATAGATGACATGAACCAGCCACTGTCCCACTATTTCATCAACTCGTCACACAACACTTACCTCACAGGTAGACACACACGCACACACACTCAACACTTACCTCACAGGTAGACACACACACACACACAACACTTACCTCACAGGTAGACACACACACACACACACACACACACACACTTACCTCACAGGTAGACACACACACAACACTTACCTCACAGGTAGACACACACACAACACTTACCTCACAGGTAGACACACACACACACACAACACTTACCTCACAGGTAGACACACACACACAACCCTTACCTCACAGGTAGACACACACACACACAACCCTTACCTCACAGGTAGACACACACACACACACAACCCTTACCTCACAGGCAGACGCACACACACACACACACACACACACACACACACACACACTTACCTCACAAGTAGACACACACACAACACTTGCCTCACAGGTAGACACACACACACACACAACACTTACCTCACAGGTAGACACACACACACAACACTTACCTCACAGGTAGACACACACACAACAAGAACAGAGTCTCACGCTAGTATTTCACCTCCATATTCATGTCATTGTTGCCTGGCAAGGAGGGGTTGAAGAGAGATTTGGATTGATCCAGTGGAGAGAAACATATGAGAAATCAAACGCCTCGCACACGCAGATGTACTAGTGCACCGTCACATTTTGGCAGATTAAACCCTCTTACATCTGCATGCCCTCATGCACTCACAGTTCACGTCTCTCTCCTCCACCTCCAGTTGGTCAGCTGACTGGTCTGTCGTCAGTGGAGATGTATCGTCAGGTGTTGCTGACAGGATGTCGCTGTATCGAGCTGGACTGTTGGAAAGGACGGCCGCAAGATGACGAACCCTACATCACACACGGTTTCACCATGACCACTGAGATACCCTTTAAGGTGTGTGTGTGTGTGTGTGTGTGTGTCTATTACACACACTACTAGCATTTAGGGTACCAGGCCAGGTCATCAGCTGACTCTAATCACTAGTTCCCTTATAATGATGGAAGCCCCTCAGTCTTTGGCCAAAAATTGACTTTGTAAATGTTTGCCTTTTTTCTCATATTTTCTTTCGATATACATTTTTTTCTTATTCTTTGTCTCTCGCTATAGGAAGTAATCGAAGCGATAGCCGAGAGTGCATTCAAGTCCTCTCCATATCCTCTCATACTCTCCTTCGAAAACCATGTTGACTCGTGAGTGAAGCCTCCTCTATCCCTGGTTCGCCCTCACACTCCTTAATAAATCCTGGGGTATCCCCTAACAACAGGCAGGATATCAATCCACCCAGTTTGCCCTCTGCCTCCCTCTCTTTCCCTCCCTCTCTTTCCCTCCCTCTCTTTCCCTCCCTCTCTTTCCCTCCCTCTCTTTCCCTCCCTCTCTTTCCCTCCCTCTCTTTCCCTCCCGCTCTTTCCCTCCCTCTCTTTCCCTCCCTCTCTTTCCCTCCCGCTCTTTCCCTCCCGCTCTTTTTCTCCCGCTCTTTTTCTCCCGCTCTTTCCCTCCCGCTCTTTCCCTCCCTTTCTTTCCCTCCCTCTCTTTCCCTCCCGCTCTTTCTCTCCCTCTCTTTCCCTCCCGCTCTTTCTCTCCCTCTCTTTCCCTCCCTCTCTTTCCCTCCCGCTCTTTCCCTCCCGCTCTTTCCCTCCCGCTCTTTCCCTCCCGCTCTTTCCCTCCCGCTCTTTCCCTCCCTCTCTTTCCCTCCCGCTCTTTCTCTCCCTCTCTTTCCCTCCCGCTCTTTCCCTCCCGCTCTTTCCCTCCCGCTCTTTCTCTCCCTCTCTTTCCCTCCCTCTCTTTCCCTCCCTCTCTTTCCCTCCCGCTCTTTCCCTCCCGCTCTTTCACTCCCTTTCACTCCCTCTTTCACTCCCTCTTTCACTACAGCTCTTGTCCCATTTTTCTCTCTCCATCCCACCCTTCCTCTTTCACTCTCACCCTCTCATCCTCTTCATCTCTCACTTCCTACCGCGTCCCGCGCCTTTTTCTCTTACTCTCTCTCTTTCTCTTTGTTGCAGTTTTAAGGGTTGTGGGATGTTTATTCATTGGAGATGGGTGGTAGTTCAGGGTTTGTTAGCGTGATGACGACGTGTTATTAGCAGACAAAACAATCTAATCTACTTTCTCTTTTCATCTCTCTCTCTTTCTTAGAGCAAAACAGCAGGCCAAGATGGCAGAGTATTGCCGGACTATCTTTGGAGACGCCTTGCTCATCGACCCTCTGGACAAATATCCAGTAGGTCTTGCAAAGGGTTACTAAGGTTTATAGGCCAAGGACATTTTGTAATTAATGTACAAACCCTAATAATATATTCTGTTAGTATCACAGTTTCTATAAGGCCTGACTCCCTAAACTGTTTTTATTCAAATCAGACCTCACTGAGTCTCACAGGCGACCTAGTATAAAAAAAAAGTTCAGACTAATTGAAATTTTGACCACGGACAGCTGATTTGAATTCTAATTGGACAGCCTGTGTAAATGCAGACCAATCTTTTTGTAGCAGCTGAACAGCAAAATATTACATAATTTCTCTTCAGTAGCTGTTTCCAGTTTATGCCCTTAAGACGCAACTTTGACCCTCTTAACCGGAATTCTAGTCGAGTGCTTAGCTAAAGGGCACATCAACGGGGCTTTCAGCACGTCATCCCAGGAATTCAAACTGGTTTTAGTTACTAGCCCAAAGCCCCTTACCACAAGCTTACCTGGGGCCCGTTTCAGAAAGGAGGTTTGTTTACCCTGAGATGAGGGAAACTCTTTGTTTTCTGTTTCAGAAAAGGAGGTAACTTAACCTCAGAGTCAGTTACTATGGTAACTGAGTCTGTGAACCTATCCTGGTCGGGAGCAGTTTTTCTTCAATAAACCTGGAGTTTCTCTCAGTCTCCTCCTTCTAACACAGCGCTCTTTCTTTTCATCTTTAATTAATTCAGTCAGTATCAGTCACATTTTAGCGCAGTGTTGTCATCTGCATGAATAAAATAGGATTGTTTTATGAACTTACTTAGGTGACGTTATAGATTAAAGTTTTTTTTCTCGAACATGACATTTTGTTACACAATCCTGCCGATGAAGAAGACTGTCTTTACAGTCTATCAGATGTAGCTACATGACCTTATCTATCCTCATATCACTAATGTAACCCATCGTGGACATGCTCTTACATCCGAGCTGATTATTTGTGTCGCATTACGTTTTTTGCAGCATTGCAGGTGAATAATGCAAAACCCTTTACAATGAATAGTTATTAATTATAATTCGGTTAATGACATGGTGCTGCAAGATCAGACTGGTATAAATTATTTGAATTTACTTTAGGATTTCCTGATGCGATTGGCTGCATTTATGGCACACAAATGTGTTTTTCACTCGCAGGATTGCACCTAAATGAAATAGATTGGGAATTAACTGGGAATTAATAAAAAGTATAAATTTAAATTATTGTGTAAATTAAAAATCAAATGAAAACACTATATTTGAACTTACGCGTTGACCCGAGCAGCAATTTTTTTTCTAAATACGTGTTCGTATTTGCTGCCTGCATCAGTATTTCAAGCTTGGGGTGACATATGCGGTAGTAATGCTGGTTGCCATGGTGAATCGTAGAATCGCGGCTCCATTCATGCTGCCTTTTTATAGCGGCGGTGCACGCACGTAACTCTGAGTGAACCTACACTTACTTGATTGAACCAACTCAATTCAGCTGTTCTGAAACCGAAAGCTCAGAGTTTTCCATCTTAGGGTAAATCAACTCTGAGGTCAGGGTTAGATTTAGAGTTTGTTAAACCTCCTTCTTGAAACGGACCCCTGATGGCGAGAGCTCAGCCCTTAGTCTAAGTATGTACATATTGAATAATGTCCCCCCTAACAGCTGGTCCCAGGACACCCCTTGCCGTCACCTCAGGAGCTGCTGGGTAAGATTCTGATTAAAAACAAGAAGAAGCACCAGTACAACAGAGAAACCAGTGGGGGCAGCTGTCGGAGGAGGACAGGAGAGGATGCTGTGGACATGGCATCATCCCCTCCTCATGGTATGAACCCACTCACACACACACACATACACTCATATATATATGTATACTGAACACGCATACACTCGTATATATGCATACTGAACACGCATACACTCATATATGTACTGAACACACATACACTCATATATATACTGAACACACACTCATATATATACTGAACACACATACACTCATATATATATATACTGAACACACATACACTCATATATATATACTGAACACACATACACTCATATATATACTGAACACACATACACTCATATATATATATACTGAACACACATACACTCATATATATATACTGAACACACATACACTCATATATATATATACTGAACACACTCACACACACATACAATCATATATATATATATATATATATATATATATATATGTATACTGAACACACACACACACACACACACTCATAGACATGTTGGCTTAACTGTCTAAGGGTGAATCAGTATTTCAGTTTATTATATTATATATGAGTGTATGTGTGTTCAGTATATATATGAGTGTATGTGTGAATCAGTATTTCAGTTTAATTAAAAGTGTGATAAAGCTTCTTTTTTAAATGAATGCTGGTAAAATGCTCTTTGTTTCTCATCAAATTAGTGAGGACATTTTGTTTCTCATTTCATTGTAAACCTGAAATGAGAAACAAAGTGCAAAACCTGCTGATTTATTTGTTTTTTTTACTTCAAGTACAGTTTAATGACAACCTTGTGTGTGTGTGTGTGTGTGTGTGTGTGTGTGTGTGTGTGTGTGTGTGTGTGTGTGTGTGTGTGTGTGTGTGTGTGTGTGTGTGTGTGTGTGTGTGTGTGTGTGTGTGTGTGTGTGTGTGTGTGTGTGTGTGTGTGTGTGTGTGTGTGTGTGTGTGTGTGTGTGTGTGTGTGTGTGTGTGTGTGTGTGTGTGTGTGTGTGTGTGTGTGTGTGTGTGTGTGTGTGTGTGTGTGTGTGTGTGTGTGTGTGTGTGTGTGTGTGCGCCATACATTCAGACTCCACTTTAAGTGATGGCAAGACTGGCCAGCTGCTCTCCAATGGGGAAGAGAAGCAGGCTGAGGGGATCCTGAAAGACGGAGATCCTCGCAAGTCTCTTGGTCAGTTTACTTCCTGAATGAATAACATGGTTGGGGTGAAAGAACAGATGGACCTTATTGACGTGTGTGTATATTCTAGGAGTGGAGGGAGAGAGCGAGGAAGAGGAAGAAGATGAACCAGTGCCTGAACTGAAGAAACCTAACTCTGATGAGGTTGGTCCGTTGCTATGGCTTTTCTACAAATCATCAACATCATGCATCTCATGTAGACAAATTAATCCAAATCATGTCTGATAAGCGTGTAGATCAATCAGGACTTACATTTCAATCAGGAATGTGTTATGCCCTATTGTGCCAGTGATGAACAAACCGAGTAAACACCACCTTACCACCTTATGTATATTTGTCTTAGGCTAGAGGTGCTGGATAGAGATGGCTTGCTAGGTTTGGTCTTTGCTGCTAATTAGCAACCTAGCTGATGTTATGCCACATGTGATTTTTACAAGGCCTGTGGTACGTCCAATATACTCTGGCACTTTGGATTTGAACTGATACTTTAGTCCACCTTTAACTTTTAGGTTGAATGAACATGTATTTGGGACTGGTAACACTACACAAAATCTGGACCAAAATAAACACTATTGAACCGCCAAGATCGATTATGCCTTCATCCACAACAAATATATTCCTCTAATGTCCTTGTGAATTGCTCTAGATAGTCTTGCCCTCCCTCCCTTCTCAACAACCGAGAATTTATTTACAGCGAAGAACTCTGAAAACAATACATTGTTCCAATTATTCCTCTTATTTATTTGCCGGTGATCAACACTGAATATGTCCAATACAAACTATTTCAGAATGATAACCAGTAACATTTGTGAACCAGTTGATTTATATTTCTGTGCGATGTTTGTCACATTTAGGACAGCTGTTGAGCATTTTACAGGATTTTTTACATTGAAGTATCAAAGTTAAAATCAGCTCTGTCAAATTAAAATCAATACCTAAGTTCTTAATTTTCACTGTGGCTAGTGAGTAAATATTTTGATCCCCTCGATAACCGTCTTAGAGGACATAAAGGGGTCCAAGCATATAGACACAGCATCAACAACACCTGCTAAGGCAGCAGGGGGATCATTTATCCCCGCTTTATAAGTGTACATTCTGTGCGACGCTGAAGAATAGAGACATTTAGAGCATAAGACAGGAACACTGTAGGTTCGATTCAGATGAGACGAATATACTTCAGGGTTGGAGACACTGATAGTTCTAATGAGTCATGATTACCAACCTTTATACCACAGGTTCTGAACTTGCACCACAGTAAAACACTTAACAGTGAGTGTATGAGGGAACTTATGAGGGACTGACTCATAATTCCCATAATGCTTCAGCAACATACAACCGCACCACCCTTTTTTGGATGCAAATCATTCCTCTTCAGAAACTGGGGTCTTTCCCAGAAAATATCTAAACTGTCATTAAATTCGAGGGCACGTCCGCAGCACTCCGATTGAAGCCATACTAATTGGACCACAGCATGTCCATCGGCAGACAGACGAACCACAAGCACACTTCTGCGCCGCCATTATCAGAACCCACAGATCAATGCATCCTCCTGTGGCCTTCGGCCCGGGTGAGATTTAGTTTGAGTTGATACCATGTGAATGGACTGGTTGTCTGTTCCATCATAAGTGATGCCAAGCCTTGGTCTCGCTATGTCTGTTACAAATGACTATTTAAGTGATCTATCAATTCTGGAAATTGAGGTGCTCAGATAAAAAACATAAGACCTGCTTTTTACGCCTTTGCCAAGTGGTGACATACGCTTGTAACAGATTATTCTTTTCTTTTATTTGTTATATATTGCTTTGTCATCTTTTGAGAAAAAAAATTCTCCACTTTATCAAATGTATCGATCAAAAAAGCACTTTTTTCAACAAATGAGAAATGTGAGGTAAATACCTAACAAAATAAAACATAACTATTATCTAAGAATTGAACCAGTCTGCTTCACAACTTATCTAACGATACATCCCCTGGGCCCTGTCGTTTTTATTTAGTTGCTGCTATGTGATTTTCATACGTAGCTTTCTTAAAATGAATGCACTACCTGTAAGTCTGAAACTACAGATATGAGCATGTGTTAAATTATCTAAACAATAAATGCAGCATAGGCCATTTAGAAGTAAAGTTTATCTAAGGCCTAGAGAATGATAAGCTAGGAGGAATGGATCTTGATGAAAAAAATGAGGCTGCTAAACTTAAATCAAATCATTTAGCAACTTCGGTTTATCAAATTCAATCTCACAATAATGTGTTTTTCATACATTACTGTCATTCATCAATGAATCTGTCTATATTATTTTCCTCCAGCTTCATCGGGGCTAATAGTTTCTGATTTTCCATTTTGGCCTTCTGCAGTGCATCATTTTTCTGTCATCAGAACCAGCTATTTCTGCTTGGCTCCACTGTTCTACCTCCTCTAATTTCCATGAGGCTGGTTTGCACCTGTCCTTTCTTATCCTCCCTACATTTTACAGATATTTTCAGCTGGAATGAGTTACCTTTCTAGTCGGTGACATTCCTAATCAAAGCTTCTCTTCATCCTGGAGACATTGACATCCACCTCCTTCCTTTCCTGCCTCCTTCGAGTAGCCCTGCTGCCATGCTCTATTTTCATGTTTTTTCCTCAGGAGGGCCTTGGAGTTTTCAGGCTCCTTGTCTATGAAGGAAGCCCTGGTCTTCTCTCTGTCCATCGCTAATGCAGAGCTAGATGGCATAACACTCTCTCTTCCACTCATTGTGGATAAAGCACTAACCTGTAAGAATGGAAACACAGAAACCAACATGAGTAACACCCAAGAATCAGTCAGGGACGTCTAGTACTTCAGTTTTAATAAAATAATTTATTCAACAACGGATTAGGAAGCGATTATTAGCAACCTACTCCAGAGTAGCATAGGATATGGGGTTCTATGTTGTAGGATATGGGGTTCTATGTTGTAGTATATGGGGTGCTGTGTTGTAGGATATGGGGTTCTGTGTTGTAGGATATGGGGTTCTATGTTGTAGGATATGGGGTTCAGTGTTGTAGGATATGGGGTTCAGTGTTGTAGGATATGGGTTTCTATGTTGTAGGATATGGGGTTCTATGTTGTAGGATATGGGGTTCTATGTTGTAGGATATGGGGTTCTATGTTGTAGGATATGGGGTTCTATGTTGTAGGATATGGGGTTCTATGTTGTAGGATATGGGGTTCTATGTTGTAGGATATGGGATTCTATGTTGTAGGATATGGGGTTCTATGTTGTAGGATATGGGGTTCTATGTTGTAGGATATGGGGTTTTCTGTTGTAGGATATGGGGTTTTCTGTTGTAGGATATGGGGTTCTGTGTTGTCGGATATGGGGTTCTGTGTTAAAAGGATTTGGGGTTCTGTGTTTTAGGATATGGGGTTCTGTGTTGTCGGATATGGGTTTCAGTGTTAAAGAATATAGGGTTCTGTGTTGTAAAATTAATTCTAGTCTTAATTCGGTCTCATTTTTCATGGTCTCAGGACGTCATGTGATATACGATGACCGTCGACCATCAGGCCTTTGATTTATAATGAGGGCTCAGTCACAAATGGCATCCTATCCTATAGTGCATTACTTTTGAACAGAACAACAGAACATACGTCCAACATTGTGTACTTCAATATAGAAAAAATTGTCCAAAGTAGTGCATTACTCTGGAAGTGGACAAATATGTCCAAAACAGTACATTCTTGTGTAACGACTAACGAATAACGTTGACCATCTCCTAACAAGGGCACATGTTAAGGTCTGGGTAGATTAGATGGGAAGCAAACCTTCAGTAATTTTAGTCACGTCACGTTGGATGCGCAATAAATGGGAAGGTTGAAGACCTGAACGACTGTGACTTGGTCAGAGCATCTCTGCAACAGCGAGGCCTATGGGGTGCTGGGCTGCTCCCGGACAGGAGTCCTGAATGCCTGGTGACAGTCGTTCTGTGTGGAACAAACTGGCAACAGGGAAACCATGACCATCTTGCCTGGTCCAAACCCAACAGAAGCGATGCTTTGGTGCCAAACATTTGAATGCGGGTAGCGTGAGGAATGTGTCATCTCACAGTTCATATATGGGTCTGCGTGTCCACAGAGCGGTTAACATGCCGATAATGACCCCTGTCCATCTGCGAAAGAGCCTTCAGAGTGAAGTGATAGCTTCAGGAAGCACTGTGGGAAGACAATCTGCTGGAAATGGTTTTCCCTGATGGCACTGGCCTCCTTCAGCCGGATAATGTGTCAGATAATGTGTCCCGCCACACTGAACACATTGTGCCGGAATTGTTTGCGGGACGTTATGAGGAGTTCAATGTGTTGCCCTGGCCTCCAGATCTCCTAGATCTCCCCAGATCCAACTGAGCATCTAGTCTGATCCATGGCGACTCCACCTCGCAACCTCTAAGACTACAACTGTGCCCCTATAGGCAGAGCTAGGGTGGCGTGATTAGACGATCAACGGATCAACGTGCAGTGACAAATCTTTTGTGATAATATGGCCGTGATGTCATGAAATACAACTGATCATTTCAATATGCTATAGGGGCATTATGAAAAAGGTTTCATAACAATGTGGCACTTATTATGGAATAAAACATTTTATTTAGTTTTCATATATATGTTTTATGTATTTATATGTTAGAATTTTTTTGCTCCACCATATAAAAATCGTGGAAATCTTCTGAATAGGAAAGTCATTCATTAATAACTTCTCTCTCATCCCTTTCCCTGTCTCTATTTTTCTCTCCTCTATCTCTCCCATCTGTCTCTCTCTCTCCTCCACTCCTCCCTCTCTATCTCTCCCATCTGTCTCTCTCTCCTCCACTCCTCCCCCTCTATCTCTCCCATCTGTCTTCTCTCTCCTCCACTCCTTCCTCTCTATCTCTACCATCTGTCTCTCTCTCCACTCCTTCCTCTCTATCTCTCCCATCTGTCTCTCTCTCTCCTCCACTCCTCCCCCTCTATCTCTCCCATCTGTCTCTCTCTCTCCTCCACTCCTCCCCCTCTATCTCTCCCATCTGTCTCTCTCTCTCCTCCACTCCTCCCTCTATCTCTCCCATCTGTCTCTCTCTCTCCTCCATTCCTTCCTCTGTATCTCTCCCATCTGTCTCTCTCTCCTCCACTCCTCCCTCTCTATCTCTCCCATCTGTCTCTCTCTCCTCCACTCCTCCCTCTCTATCTCTCCCATCTGTTTCTCTCTCTCCTCCACTCCTCCCTCTCTATCTCTCCCATCTGTCTCTCTCTCTCCTCCATTCCTTCCTCTGTATCTCTCCCATCTGTCTCTCTCTCCTCCACTCCTCCCTCTCTATCTCTCCCATCTGTCTCTCTCTCCTCCACTCCTCCCTCTCTATCTCTCCCATCTGTTTCTGTCTCTCTCACAGGGTACAGCCAGTAGTGAAGTGAGTGCAACAGAGGAGATGTCAACTCTGGTCAACTACGTCGAACCTGTTAAGTTTAAATGCTTCGAGAACGCAAAGAGTGAGTCTCTGCATGTTTCCAGAGTTTGGTAGAATCTACATCGTTAGTTCTAACCACCGTTCTCGTGCGTATGTGCGTGCGTGTGTGTGTGTGGATCTACATTATTAGTCCTAACCACCGTTCTTGTGCGTGTGTGCGTGCGTGCGTGCGTGTGTGCGTGCGTGCGTGTGTGTGTGTATACATCATTAGTCCTAACCACCGTTCTCGCGTGTGCGTGTGTGCGTGCGTGTGTGTGTGTACATCATTAGTCCTAACCACCGTTCTCGCGTGTGCGTGTGTGTGTGCGTGTGTGTGTATACATCATTAGTCCTAACCACCGTTCTTATGTAGCTCATTAGTTCTGCCAAGTGACTCATTCATAGTTAATCATTAGTTAAGAAAAAAATGCACACTTATAACAGGAACTCTCTAGACTCTGAATTTTCCTTCCAGTTCACTTGTTTATTGGCATGTAGTAACAATGTACACATTGCTAAAGCGTACCCCAGAAATAAATATACATTTATTTGACAAAACAAAATCATTAAAGTAATGATAATATAGATTGTCACAAGGGTACACGTAAGGAAGATATTATAGAGCGATAAAAACAATAAACAGTAGTACAAAAGCCGTTCCCAGGTCTGTCAACCACTGTCCCTGAATGAATTCTCTCTCTTTTTCAGAGAGGAATAAGTATTTTGAGATGTCGTCGTTTGTGGAAACTAAGGGGATGGACACGCTGAAGAGTTCCCCTATTGAGTTTGTAGAGTACAATAAGAAGCAGCTCAGTCGTATTTATCCAAAAGGCACCAGAGTAGACAGCTCCAACTACATGCCACAACTGTTTTGGAATGTCGGCTGCCAGATGGTGGCGCTAAACTTCCAAACACTTGGTGAGTCCACCTTATGTTTTATTTTTTCCAGATGACTGGTTTGATCAGTTGTGTGCCTTATTGGAAAGGAACTTCTGTGTGTTTCTCTGTGACTGCACCTTTCGTTTCCATACTAAAATCGGGTTCTTCTTTCACCCCTCTGTCAGACCTGCCCATGCAGTTGAACATGGGTGTGTTTGAGTACAACGGCCACAGTGGCTACCTTCTCAAACCCGAGTTCATGAGAAGAACCGACAAGCACTTTGACCCGTTCACTGAGAACATTGTGGACGGCATTGTAGCCAACACTGTGAAGATCAAGGTAAGTTTGAGTTTATGTGTGATCCGATTTTACCACAACCAATTTTCACAAAGATTGCAAATCCTAATATTGCAGATTTTTTCTATACAGTTTTTGTATTTTTTTTTTCAATTTCCTAAATGGGGGTTAGGTAAATATTAAACTGTCCAATTGTTGTTAGTGTTGGATTTCGGGTTTGTTTTAGGTTTTGGCATAGAGCTAAGGTCAGTGTATGGAAGTTATGTTTACGGATCGTGTTTTGTTAAAGTCACGGTTGGGATTTGGGTTTGATTAGTGAATAGGGAAAAGAGGAAACCGTTTTTTCTTGTCAGCTCTGGTATAAGGACAGCCGTCCTTTCAGATTACGGCCCAACCCCGTGGCCAACATCTGTCCTTCTTTTCAAAGATAATCTCAGGCCAATTCCTGAGCGATAAGAAGGTGGGCGTGTATGTGGAGGTGGACTTATTTGGACTTCCTGCTGATACCAAGAGAAAGTATCGTACCAAGACATCCAACGGGAACTCTCTTGACCCCGTTTGGAATGAAGAGACCTTCGTCTTTAACAAGGTAACAGCATTGAGTGAGCTGTACTTACTATGAATCAGTGAATTGGTTGTCCTGTTTATTTATCTTATGGATGCGCCAACTGTAGGTTGTGGATAATCCCATCTAATTACTTATAATGTCATTTAAACGCAGGAAGGTGACAACTTCTTGATTTTTTCCGCTGGTCTTGTGTCCTAAACCTGAACTATAATAAAGCAGCTGATTACAAACTGATCGTTTGTCTCTCTCTCTCTCCTCTAGATCGTCCTTCCTACCCTGGCTTCTCTGAGGATAGCGGTGTTTGAGGAAAACGGGAAGTTCCTGGGACATCGAATATGCCCCGTTTCAACCATACGCCCAGGTTAGTAGAGATTGTCTGGGTTCTGGGACTGGTCCATTGCCTTCCAGCTGTCTGCACAATGGGTGAAATAGTACACTTCTCCATGCTCACATTATTGATAGAGGTGCTCCCTTTTATGTGGCTTGCATAGGTTTTCAACAGCCCCAAATTAATATCTGGTGGAAACACATTTTGCTGCAACTACTGATTATGTTTTTTATGTACCAGATTTGCACACAATATTTGATCGATTTTGGCCCGTTTGTCTAGGTTGGTCATGAGCATCTACAACGTAGCATTGGTCATGTGATTGGGGCGAAAACAACAGAACTTGAGTTACGGGCAGGGGAGGATAAAAGTTAAGGTTAAAGTTAAAAGAATGAAAGACGAGTTCCAATCAACACTAATCTATGTGTGTAGGTTACCATTACATCAGTCTGAAAAATGAGCTGAACCAGCCCCTGATGCTGCCGTCCCTGTTGGTTTACACTGAGGCTCAAGACTACATTCCCAACGAACACCAGGGTAAGAAACTACACTACCCAGAAGCCTTTAGGTTTTGGTATTGTACAATCCACTAGCAGTACATTACCCATAATGTGCCAGGACCCCATACATATTAATTATTAAGCCTTCATTGACTTAATTTACCCCCCTGGGATGACACTCTCTATGGGTCAGGACAAAGTCCTTGTATGTGTAAACAAACTTGGCAATAAACCTGATTCTGATAAGGCCATATCACTACATAGATAACAAAAGCTAGTGTTTGTTGTCACTAATGTATTTAAAACCAATCATTTTTGCCAGTTAGGACTTTTCAGTTGGATAGAGATATCATACCATGAGATTGCAGTGGCCCATTAAAAACATAACAGGCAAATATATGTGTGTGTGTTTCTTGTGTTAGAGTATGCTGAGGCTCTGACCAACCCTATCAGACATTTAAGTCTCCTGGCACAGAGAGAAACACAACTGGCTGTTCTGATTGAGGACCACAGTGAGGTGAGGACCCCCCCCTCAAAAAATAAATAAATAAAATAAATCTGCCATTATAATAACGCCATTTGTTTATTTTACCAACCACTAGTACACATTTAGTCTTTTCAGGTTTGATTTTGTCTGAGCCACCATCTATATATTCACATTTCGTATCACCAATTCTCTCACCCCACCATTTTTTAGAGAACGTTGGAGCCACCAAATTTTTGTGAAATTGACCGCGAGGGCGACGTCACCAAGGAAAAGGTGCCCTCCTTTCCTAGCCAAGACCCTGCCCCTGTTGATGACGTCAGCGACATCATCAACCTCCCTGCTCCAGGTGAGTTTACATCTCTGTGAGGTGTATATGGATCAATAAAAAGTATTCCTATATAGTTTACAATACATGGTCTGCTCACAGTCTACATTGTGAATTGGTCTGCTTAATGCATAATTTGCCCACGCTGGGTAGGAAATTTACATCAGCTACACATACATTTTTGTGTTTCTTGGCGCGGAGATTTGCCAAAACAACATCAGCCAAAAATACGGTTCCAGTTATACCTCCCAAAACTTAAAAAAGCACAAATCAACTACAATAAATCCGTCCAGATTCTCCTCGACTGTCTCCAATTGGACATTCAAACACGTACATTGTCGGTTGGTTGGTGAGAGCGTTGGCGTTGGCTCAAAATGTATTGGCACGTTACAAAACAAGTGGTGTTGTGGAAGCTGGCGGAGGTAAACTTTATTTCATTTCGAGCTAGCTTCATATCAGAAATGTGACTAAATATTGCTGGTGTAAATAAAGACCAGCAGCAGTGAGAAAACTCTAGCCCTGTCAAAGCAAAGAAGAAACATTCATTTACATAATAGTCGGGACAGGATGACACAGGAAGTGGCGGGATTAGCTAATGTATGACGAACATATTGAGCAAATGTGCTGTTCACACTGTTCTAACTTGTAATAAAAAATAAACAATTATTTTGTTGATCTTTTAAACACGTGTACAATACATGCCGTTTTAAGTTTTTGAAACACATGCATGTGTTTGTTTTCTGGGATTTTCATTTATTTTCAAGTGGAAATGTGTCTAGTCAAAAGGTTAATGTACCAACACGTTAATATCCCGCCCTTCTGATGACTCAGAGTTCTTGACAAGCTTCATCAATAAGCATCGGCCAACGCAGAAGTCCAACCCACCCCATAATAACATTATATTGGCTTTTTGGCCCTTGAAGTCCTCTATTCATTTTGAATTAGTTCCTATGGAGTTAGGTGTTCATTTTTTTTAGATTGTGATATGATTTATATTTGTTTGTGAATATATTTGATGTTGTCATCATGGTCAAGTGAATTGCCTAGCTACCATTTTTGGGGTATGTGCTGTGTGTGCTGTGTGTGCTGTGTCTGCATGAAGCTCAGCAAGAGAAAGCACAGTTAAGTCTGAGCTGGCATTCAGTCTGACTGCATTGCAGACAGGTATCTCAGACTGTCTAGTAAGCCTAGGACAGATGTGGTATTTCAATAGCTGTGCTGCTTTTTAAAATTAAAATCACCGCCTGTGTTACATTTCAATCTCACCTGTCCCTGTCAACGTCTCCATTTTTCAGGCCAGAAAGAGGATCTGATAGCCACTGTCCTGGCAAGTGAGTGATCTCCATTTCACCCAGCCATTGTACATTACACCAGACAACTCGTTATGACCCTCTTGTGGTGCAGGGCTCAACCTGTTAGCTAATTGTTTAGTTTCTTTCACCCACCTTCTTCTTCTTCTGTTGCTTCTCTTTCTCTCTCTCAGACATCCAACCTCAACCCCTAGAGGAGTTGAAACAGCATAAGTCCTACCTCAAGCTTTTGAAAAAGCAGTGCAAAGAGCTCAAGGAGATCCATAAGAAAAACCTCAAGAAGGTTTGCATTTTTTTATTTCATGTTAATATTCCTTTGTTGCTGTTTTTGTGAGTTTATGCATTGTTTTTTTTACAATAACAAACAGATGGTCTTTATGTATTATTATATAATTTATCAATCTATATACATCCATTTATTATCAGACTTATTTTTGTGTGTGTATCTTTTGTATTAAAAAAAATCTTAATCATTATCAGAAGTAATTTTTGATGTAGTTATCATTGAATCCCTGACGGCAATCTATTTATTAGTGCTTGTGAATCACCAGGTGTGGGCCCTGAGTAAGGAACAAAGAAATCGATGTAACCAGCTCCAGTCAGACACAGAGAGACGACGCAGTCAAATGGAAAAACACCTGAAACGCAGCATAAAAAAGAAGTAAGCGGGTGGGACGATGATGATGATGATGACAAGTCATTTGAAATTAAATGTTCGTCCCTGGCACATATTCGTCTGTTTAATCAGTCCATGTGTGAATTGGTTGGTTAATAACTAATTCATGTTATCAGCTGCTTCTCATGGGCAGATTAAATATGTAATTAAACATCTGTCAAGGCCCACATGAAATTGATAGTTTATGTTAATTCTAAGACACATTATCTGCATACTGGCCCAGATTTGATGGCATGTCAAATTATTTTATCTTACAATATATATACTTTTCAACTAAAATAATTTAAAATGTGCATTAATTCATATTGTTATCTGCAGTCGCAGATGTTCAGGTGATCAAAGCAATCATCATTTGTATATACTGACTAATTATACTGACTTGTTAATGGTGATTAGTCACTTCCAATTCAGCTACTTAAATGTATTGCTATCCCTGAAAAGAGGGTGGCCGTGGGTGGCCGAGGGTGGCCGAGGGTGGACGAGGGTGGACGAGGGTGGACGAGGGTGGACGTGGGTGGCCGTAGGTGGCCGAGGGGGTGGCCGGGGGTGGATGAGGGTGGACGAGGGGGTGGCCGAGGGTGGACGAAGGGGTGGCCGTGGGTGGCCGTGGGTGGACGAGGGTGGACGAGGGGGTGGCTGTGGGTGGCTGAGGCACTTTGAACCCGGTAGCAGTAGGCTTGTTAAACAAAACCACTTCACCAGTCAAACGAGCAGGTCAATGCATCTATTATGCTTAGTTTATTTATTTATTTGTGTGTGTGTGTGTGTGTGTGTGTCTTAGTGAGTCAGCTGAGCCGGTTCAGAGGCAGTTGACAGCGTTGGTAATGGAGGAGACGACCAAGACTGTGCAGCTCAGACAGTGGCAGATGGAGGAGCTCCTCAAACTCCGCAGGCAGCAACACAAGCTGGAGAGGGAGAAGAAACACAAACACTTGGAGGAGGTACATGGGTGGACATGACGAGCACACGAGTACATGCGCACACACAGATTGTGTTCATCTTCAAAAACCTCACACACACACACATACGTACATACAAACACTCACCTATGGTTCTGTGTCTTCCAGTCTTTCCCGAAACTTAAGGAGGTGGCCCAGGAATGTCAGGCGTCTCAGCTGAAAAAGCTCAAAGACATCTGTGATAGGTAAGATGATGTTTAACATTTTCATAAACCACATGTTTTCAACCTTGAACACTGGTTATCTGAAAGCTGTGGTGGAACAGTATATATACCGGCATTTGTTATTTAACCTTTATTTAACTAGGTAGAACAAATTCGCATTTACAATGCCGACCTGGCCAAGATAAGGGGAAAAAATGTGCAGGACAACATACAGTTAAATGATCAATACAAGAGTGCAAATAGCATTGGGCCGTAACAAGGCAATACAGGATCATGTGGAGATGTCACATTAACTTGTATTTATAATTATATTTGGTTTGGTAACAGGTTAATAAGATAAATACTATTTAAACAAAGCATTGGAATACTTTAACGCATTAGGATTCAATTTCTTTTTAGCCTAGTAGAATTTCAAGCACACTTCATCTTCTTCTAACCGATTTGTTTAGGGAACGTACCTTGCAAAATTAAATAACCATTATTTCTGCTATGCAGTATGTAGTTTAAGAGTCATTCTACAAATAATTATTATGCAATAATTATAACCATTGGATTTTTTGTAAAATGTGCGCATTTAATTGAAAAACCCTTTGAAGTAGACAGTTTATGGTAATTCATTCATTCAATTAGTTTGGATTTCCATATAATTTTTCCAGTTGGTCAAAGCGTTGTCAAGGGAAACTCACTTGTGTTTTGCCCGGTGTGAAGGTCAACCGTTTGTGTGCCAGAACACAGACTATACATGTGCCGGTACTGTGGTTGAGGGGATATCAAAACACATCACCAGGTCGGCTAAATTCAATGTTATTTTTGTCTACAGAGAGAAGAAGGAGCTTCAGAAGATCTTAGACAGGAAGAGAGTGAACAGTGTTGTCGAGGCCAAGAGCAGAGAAAGCGACAAGGCCGAGCAGTACGTGTGTGTATTCACATTTCACTAACGAGTTACACTACATTTTGAGTGTCCCGTATTCCATTTGTAGGAGGTTCAGTAGATGTACATTTTGTTGATATATATTTTGATAAGCAACTGCTGGCTAAGGTAAGGTTTAGAATATGGTTAAGGGTAAGGGATATGGTTAGGATAATGGTTAAGTTCAGAATACGGTTAAGGGATATGGTTAGGATAATGGTTAGGTTCAGAATACGGTTAAGGGATATGGTTAGGATAATGGTTAGGTTCAGAATACGGTTAAGGGATATGGTTAGGATAATGGTTAAGTTCAGAATACGGTTAAGGGATATGGTTAGGATAATGGTTAGGTTCAGAATACGGTTAAGGGATATGGTTAGGATAATGGTTAGGTTCAGAATACGGTTAAGGGATATGGTTAGGATAATGGTTAGGTTCAGAATACGGTTAAGGGATATGGTTAGGATAATGGTTAGGTTTAGAATACGGTTAAGGGATATGGTTAGGATAATGGTTAGGTTCAGAATACGGTTAAGGGATATGGTTAGGTTCAGAATACGGTTAAGGGATATGGTTAGGATAATGGTTAGGTTCAGAATACGGTTAAGGGATATGGTTAGGATAATGGTTAGGTTCAGAATACGGTTAAGGGATATGGTTAGGATAATGGTTAGTTCAGAATACGGTTAAGGGATATGGTTAGGATAATGGTTAGGTTCAGAATACGGTTAAGGGATATGGTTAGGATAATGGTTAGGTTCAGAATACGGTTAAGGGATATGGTTAGGATAATGGTTAGGTTCAGAATACGGTTAAGGGATATGGTTAGGATAATGGTTAAGTTCAGAATACGGTTAAGGGATATGGTTAGTATAATGGTTAAGTTCAGAATACGGTTAAGGGATATGGTTAGGATAATGGTTAGGTTCAGAATACGGTTAAGGGATATGGTTAGGATAATGGTTAAATTCAGAATACGGTTAAGGGATATGGTTAGGATAATGGTTAGGTTCAGAATACGGTTAAGGGATATGGTTAGGATAATGGTTAGGTTCAGAATACGGTTAAGGGATATGGTTAGGATAATGGTTAGGTTCAGAATACGGTTAAGGGATATGGTTAGGATAATGGTTAGGTTCAGAATACGGTTAAGGGATATGGTTAGGATAATGGTTAAGTTCAGAATACGGTTAAGGGATATGGTTAGGATAATGGTTAGGTTCAGAATACGGTTAAGGGATATGGTTAGGATAATGGTTAGGTTCAGAATACGGTTAAGGGATATGGTTAGGATAATGGTTAGGTTCAGAATACGGTTAAGGGATATGGTTAGGATAATGGTTAGGTTCAGAATACGGTTAAGGGATATGGTTAGGATAATGGTTAGGTTCAGAATACGGTTAAGGGATATGGTTAGGATAATGGTTAAGTTCAGAATACGGTTAAGGGATATGGTTAGGATAATGGTTAAGTTCAGAATACGGTTAAGGGATATGGTTAGGATAATGGTTAGGTTCAGAATACGGTTAAGGGATATGGTTAGGATAATGGTTAGGTTCAGAATACGGTTAAGGGATATGGTTAGGATAATGGTTAAGTTCAGAATACGGTTAAGGGATATGGTTAGGATAATGGTTAGGTTCAGAATACGGTTAAGGGATATGGTTAGGATAATGGTTAGGTTCAGAATACGGTTAAGGGATATGGTTAGGATAATGGTTAGGTTCAGAATACGGTTAAGGGATATGGTTAGGATAATGGTTAAGTTCAGAATACGGTTAAGGGATATGGTTAGGATAATGGTTAAGTTCAGAATACGGTTAAGGGATATGGTTAGGATAATGGTTAGGTTCAGAATACGGTTAAGGGATATGGTTAGGATAATGGTTAGGTTCAGAATACGGTTAAGGGATATGGTTAGGATAATGGTTAGGTTCAGAATACGGTTAAGGGATATGGTTAGGATAATGGTTAGGTTCAGAATACGGTTAAGGGATATGGTTAGGATAATGGTTAGGTTCAGAATACGGTTAAGGGATATGGTTAGGATAATGGTTAGGTTCAGAATACGGTTAAGGGATATGGTTAGGATAATGGTTAGGTTCAGAATACGGTTAAGGGATATGGTTAGGATAATGGTTAGGTTCAGAATACGGTTAAGGGATATGGTTAGGTTCAGAATACGGTTAAGGGATATGGTTAGGATAATGGTTAGGTTCAGAATACGGTTAAGGGATATGGTTAGGTTCAGAATACGGTTAAGGGATATGGTTAGGTTCAGAATACGGTTAAGGGATATGGTTAGGATAATGGTTAGGTTCAGAATACGGTTAAGGGATATGTAAAAACTATTTACAGGTCATGGTTTCCGTTAAAGAAATGAGGGTTCGGTTAATGCTTAGGGAAGAACTGTGCTCATTTGATCGCTACACAAAGCAGGCCTTTGCTGACACGCTGCTAGCGGCCCCAAAATGATGCCAGAACTGCTTCTGTTATCAGTAACTGTCTCCTATTGGTGTTCAGTACTGTGAGGCTGGTTCAAAGGCTGACAGCACAGAGACTTTAAATAATCAGCAGAGTTGCTGTGCAGAGATGCTACAGTATTTGTAACCCTACTTGTTCTCAGTGCTCAGTATAGAGAGCCGTCAGGTTACTCTATTAACGGTTTAAAACATCCCAGAGTACTCTACAAAAACACTGCTAGAAGGTGTTTGGATGTTGTGTCAGATGCTTTGACCCCTGTTGTCACATAACGGTCAGGTGACTTGATGTCTCCCCTTCTTTAGGGAACTGACTGAAATCAACAGGAAGCATATCTCAGACTCTGTGAGCTTGATCCGACGGGTACGTTTGCACGTCTCACAAACCTCACGTTGTCACCAGGCATGTTCATAAGCAGGGCTGGTAATCCTAAGCTGATCCCAGGTTGTAGTAACTACAAATGTGTTGTTAACAAGCTGATCCCAGGGTGTAGTAACTACATATGTGTTGTTAACATGCTGATCCCAGGGTGTAGTAACTACATATGTGTTGTTAACATGCTGATCCCAGGGTGTAGTAACTACATATGTGTTGTTAACATGCTGATCCCAGGGTGTAGTAACTACATATGTGTTGTTAACAATCTGATCCCAGGTTGTAGTAACTACAAATGTGTTGTTAACAAGCTGATCCCAGGTTATACTAACTACAAATGTGTTAACAATCTGATCCCAGGTTGTAGTAACTACAAATGTGTTGTTAACAATCTGATCCCAGGTTATACTAACTACAAATGTGTTAACAATCTGATCCCAGGTTGTAGTAACTACAAATGTGTTGTTAACAATCTGATCCCAGGTTGTAGTAACTACATATGTGTTGTTAACAGGCTGATCCCAGGTTGTAGTAACTACATATGTGTTGTTAACAGGCTGATCCCAGATTGTAGTAACTACAAATGTGTTAACAGGCTGATCCCATGGATTTTCCCCCCTTACTACCAAATCCTAATTCATAGCACAACATTTGTCTTTTTGAAAGATGTGGTGGGGGTAATATCAGATACATTGCCTATCAAAAACTGTCAATTTGTTCAGATTGTTTTATATTTGAGTTATTTTAAGGAACAAGACCCTTGACTACACAGTGGGCTTGTAATTCCTGCCTAAAGCGGTCGCTGCATGTAATATACTGAGCAATAACAATGGGATTAACATTTGTCTCATTGAAACAGGAACACATAAACATTATTGTACAAAAAGCTAATAATAATAATTTTTTGCCCTTTAGCTGGATGATGCCCAATTAAAGCGTCAAGAGAAGTTGTTAATCGGACATCGAGAAGTCCTTCGACACATTGAGGAAGACCAACCACTGGTTAGACACACACACACACATCCAGAATCGCACATTCCAATATGCTTAACTGAACTGGCTGTTGAAATGAAATTCATTTATTCTATCATCGCTCATTTTTGTTGGGGGGGTCTGTGTGTCAATCTCCAGATGAAAGCGCGGTTGGAGCAACACTTGGATGAGGAGCTACAGCATCTACCAGAGGAGATCTGCACATACCTGCAGGCAGAACTCGAGTCCAAAGGTCTCCGTAGTGACGCTTTATTCTCTTCATCCAATTACAACAGCCAAAGTGCTAGCTCCAGCTCGGGCCCACCCTCCAACTGCTCCACGCCCACCTTTCCCCTAACACCCAATAAGAGCAGATGGAACAGGAGCATGGACAATAGCAATGCCTCATTGGCTGACTCATCCTCTTCTTCTACCCCCGTCCTATCGGAAGCAGAGTTGACAGGGTAAATTTAAATATGTAAATATAGAGAACAGTGGATCTGGTTTTTTGTTGGTGAACTTCTTTTAATGTTTTAATTTTTATATTGTTTTTATTTGTAATTGTATTTTAAATATCCCAAAAAATTTATAATTCTCCCCGGGGTTTTAGATGAAGAACAATAATGAGGTTACCACATTACCACGTATGTTTTTTATGTTTTTCATGCCAGTGTCTTTTTTAAGTATTGTCTATTTATCTCAGCAATCTGCTTGTTTGACACACACTCCAGGATTAAAATTAAAAATTTCTAGCTATAAGAAAGCACACAATTTTTTTTTAAGAATTGTCCATGCTATCTGTAAAAACTGAAAGGCTGGCGGCTTGAATTTAAAGATTTTTTTAATTGATTTGTTTAGGGTTGACAATTGATCTATGAAAATAGAAAGGAACCAAAATAGTTTAATGCAGCTTGTATTAGCTGCATATCCAATGACTTATGGATAGTAAATATAATTTGGTTTCCCATTGAAATGGTCAAAGCGTAAACAAGAACTACTTGGCAAAGTATAAATGGTCAAGCAAGAATTTTCCTACCTTTTCCAGAAGCTCTTACATTAAAAGGGTGTTATCATTATTAGTAGTATTATTTCAATGTTATAGTGTTGAAATATTTACAAAAACAAGCTACAGTACTTAGATCCGACCACCAGATGTCACTGTTGTACAGCAGAAGCAAGCTCCTTATCTTTTCCTTTTTAAGATTCAGTTGTGGTCCAGGGTCAACAAATATAGAAAGGCTTTTAAGGATTACATAAGGAATGGCCATGGGTGAGGCTAATATTGCATGATCAATTAATAGGATGCTGATTCCCTGATTTGAATCTTGGACATTTATTAATGTAAATGATGGCCTGAGCAATGGATAGTCAGATGTAGACATTATGATACAGGGACAGGGTTTAGACCAGAGTTTGTGTTGTTATCCCCATTGAGATAACAGGTAAGGTTTTGACCTCTGACCCTGTGAGCTATGTAGATACAATATCTTCTCAGAAACACACCTTATCACCTTATGTCCACCTTATGTCCAAAATCAAGTTCTCTGTTATGTTACCGTAGCATGCAGTAAAAATGTTTCCTATTCATTATATAGTGCACTGCAATGGACTTGTGGTGTGGTCAACATAGCGTACTATAAAGTAAACAGGGGAGACATTGGGACACTGAGTCGTGCCTAATATAATAATCTGACCCCTCATGTTCATTTGCCATTAGAAAGATGGGTTTCCATACGATACAGAGATTATATTATTATTAGAATTTGACTGGAGATTATTTCTGTGGGTGCGAGTGTTAATCTCCAGAGTAGACCACTGCTTTGCGGTCTCTAAGCTGTTTCTCATCTCTTACTGCTCCATTGCCGTGCACAGTTGACAAGAGAGACAGACAGGTAGACAGAGAAAGTAAGTCCACCTCATTTTCTTTAAGCCCTTTTGGCGTTTGCATAAAATCACCAAGTGCTAAATATACAGTCTGAATCCTAAGAACAAGTAAATGTGATGTAAAATCTCAGTAGGCAACGAAAAAACGTCCTGTTACGGTCGTGGTCCAGGAAGAAACCTAGAAGTTTTAAGGTCCTTAAGCGCACAGTGTTTTAATAGAGTTGCTTTTTGTTAACTGAGCATTTAGAGGTTGAAACCGTAGGTTTGGGTTGATGCGGTGAGTCAGGGTTTTAAGAGCCGCAGATAGAAAATAATTCAGAATTGGATCAGCAGACTGGGTGGAACGGGAACAGGGACCTAAATATGTCCTTTCTATTCTTCCTTCAGTCTCTCCTATTTCTGTTTCTACCAGCTCTCTGTACCAATTTATCTTGCCCTTTCTCTCACTCGCTTTTTCCCTGTCTTCTTCGCTTTCTCTTTTTTGATGCCAAGTCTAAATTAAAGATGAGGTTGTGTTGGCATGCAGGCATCATTTCCACCAGTTATGGCATCTGCTGCTTGTCGAAGAAAACACACACACACACACACACACTATTTACCAACCAAGAACATGCAAATAGCGCAACTTTTAATTTTTATTTCTCCAACTGCATCCTCAATTTACCTGCAGACTCCAAAATCATTGTGAAAAGGCTAATGAGAAGGCAGTAGTGTGTGTCATTCTATAGGATGCATATGTTAGGTTACTGTAGATATACATATACAACACACACAACTATATCTTCTTAATGATAAAACCCCTCTGTGACATGTGGGATTTCCTGTTGTAGACTGTGCACATTTGAGTGAGCTCTAATATTCCATGAATCTTTTTTTGTATTATTGATAATCTGAGTAACTTCATATTGTCTCTTTTCATGACCTGTACTACTGACTAAAGGTGCCAGTGAGGGAACTAAACGATGAACAGAAGTGATGGTGGTAGCATAGACCTGTTAATTAATAATATACCTTGAGCAAAATACGTTTTTATGTTTTGGGGGTGTGGGAACTTGACACAGTATGTGTGTAACATGCACAACAATGGCTTTAATTGTCTATTGCCTATTGGAGAATGCTTTTTTTATAAAACTTATTGCACTTTTATCCTATATATTTTTTAAGCCTTTTATTCCAGGATGTCATAAATACCACTTTTAAAATAGCTTATAAATTCACCTTATCTATTAGCTAGCTAGAGAACTCTAAACATTTTAGAATATGGCAGTTGGTTCTCTGTTAGACAGTTCTAAGTTCTATTCATTAAGTGCATGTTTTCACAGACGTATTTTTTTCATTTTAGGACTGGCCCAGAAAACATTCTGCTCAATGTAGGATGCTGCTGGAAAAATATTGGGTCTAAAGTTCAATACTGGCTTTACGAAACATTGACATTTGCAAAAAAAAATGTTTGGTGGGATTACATGTTGTCATAATTTGTCACATTTTACATGTAGTCTAAAATTTGCTAAAATTTGCTAGCAAGGTAAGATTTGGGGTATGTTGGTGAGCTTTATAAAATACATTTGATTGATTGAGGGTAACATTCACTTGCAAGCAAACATTGAGAAGATAGCCAGCTATGTACTGTTAACATTTTTGGATAACTTTAGTGGCTAGTGCCAAGATATCGATCTAAAAAAAAAATGTAAAGTTGATTCCTGTTAAATATTTCCCGAATTGACTAATGCCACTGTACTTACAAGCCACTGTAATATTGACGAACCCGTTTGTCAGCCGCTGTTCTTTATCACTATTCTAGTTCCGGTTAAGAATGAGGCGTCTGTAAACCGATATGCTGTAACAACCTGATCATGTTGCAACCAATTGACCTATTAGGCCTATTAGGTCAATGCTTTCAAATGTTCAGCTAAAGGTGTCTGTGTTCGTGCACATCAAATAAGATTGAGATCAAACTGAAAGAACGAGCTGGTTGTGCTTGGTTTCCTTATGCAGTTAGCCACTTTCCTACCCGGAGAATCGGCCTGTGGGGGGAATTGGCTTTAGCCTAGAGGGCGCTAGCTTCAGATGAGGAACGCTCATGCTCACTATCGTTTCTCAGCCCCACACTTTAAACCATGTGGCCACTTGTCTTGCTTCTTTGCCCTCGGGCCCTCTGTCAGGCTGTCAACTGCTGTTTTTTTATTCCATCCATCCCTTTATTTCTACACTTACCAAACTTTCTCTCCTTTCTCTGGGCTACTTAATACTGTGGAAAGAGAGAGACACACACACATACAGAGTCATTTCATACTTTACCACTGTCAGGACTTCATACATCCATCTGTATGTCACTCTCTATCTCTCCATCTGGCTTCCCCTTAATGGTTATCTCGTCCTGTGTTTCGAGAGGGGTTCAGGAAGACAGAGTGAGGGTTTGTTGACACGGTACGACTGCCATCCAACAACAGCCCTCGCTATCCTGTCCCTTTACACGAGAAGGCGGGTTGAAACGGTTTGACTGCAGAAGCTTTCTTACGTCCACTCTAGTGCTCCCTTTCCTGCCCTTTTATAGGATCTTTCCAAGCCCTCTGCAGCTTTATAGAGATACATCAATAAGGCTGAGTACCGGTACTTATAATCGAGGATAATAATGAGTGATATAATTATATAGCGCGTGGACACTGTTTGTTACATAATCTCCTTAATGTCGAAGTGAATGATACTATGATGAATCGGGAAATAATATAAACTGTTTTACTGTACATTTAATAAATAATGGATTTTGTTTAAAGCCTTGTCCCTGGTCTTGATTTGTTTCCTTCTATTCTGGTCTGTTTGTCACGCATTTACATTTAAATTATTTAGCAGATGTTCTTTTACCACAGCAACGCACAGTTAGCACATACATTTTAAGATGGACAACCATGTAGCTCAGTAGTTGTCAGCAAGTCTGCATTAGAAGTAAGACAATAGAAGGATAGATGTTTGAAGCAAAAGGTTACTGCAGCAATGATGGGTGTGGCTGTGGAGGTAAAATTGGATGTGGTTCATCAGTGTCGTACGTTTTGTTGCCAGTGCCCCATACAACACCCACCACTGCAACCTTCACGCATTTGTCCACTGGCCATCGTTAAACCCTAGACGTTTAACTCACTAGTACCAACTAATTAACAAGTCTCTGCTAGGCAAAGTCCTGCTGTACCTGAGCTCTCTAGTCACCATATCTCTACCCACCCGCAGTCTACGCTCAAACAGGTACATTGCCTCAGTCACCCTGAAAATCTGCACCTCTTTTGGCCGCCAATGCTTCAACATTTCAATGACTGGAACGAACTACAAAAACTTGAAAACTCGAAACCCTTCTCTCACCAATGTCTTTTAATTACTTCGGTCAGAGTTTTTGTCCGATCACTGTATGTGTTAACTGCCGTCTGGGTTCCTTGCTCAGTCCTATTATTTGTGCTATGCACATTTTGCACAGTGTCTCAGTTTTCATTTGTACTGCTGTCATACCTGTTTATATTTTTTGAATCATTCTATTTGCTCAGGCATGCTCGAAATGCTCTCCCTCTACCATCACGGTCATGCAATTTGACTTTAACTTTTACATTCTGTATAAAGACTCTCTTTTGTATTGCTATTATTGCCATATGCTCGTATCAATGCTGCTCATATCAACGCTGACCTTATACCCCATCCTGTATTGTCTGTATATTGACCCGCCACTTGATCCTGTATTGTCTGTATATTGACCCACCACTTGATCCTGTATTGTCTGTATATTGACCCGCCACTTGATCCTGTATTGTCTGTATATTGACCCGCCACTTGATCCTGTATTGTCATGTACAATCCCACTGCAAATTGCATTTTTGTATTGTATGTATTTATTTTCTAACTGTATGTTGTCATGCATTTTTTTGTTTTTTATTGCCAGGTCGCCGTTCTCAATCGGCCTACCTGATTAAATAAAGGTTAAATAAATCCAAAATCAACAACTAATCATCCACTAAACCCTCCCGTTTGTGTTTTCTTACACAGCTGTTTATTTTGGTTCAGTCACGAATGTTACATATTTTGTGAATTGAAAACCGGCTACATTTTTGGTTTGGTGCCACAGTCCAATTTGTCATTATTTTTGTCACATTTTATTTACATAATGGTTAGGTAAATAATGGCTACAAACCTCATCATATTATCATTTAAATGTAATAAAACGGTTTTATTAGCCAGAATCCGAGATAGGCAGCTGGTCCTGATGGACTCAGCCCCTCCACTCTCAAGCACTTTGCTAGTCAGCTATCGGCTGTGTTCACAGACATCTTCAACATATCACTAGAGACCTGCAGTGTCCCAGCCTGCTTCAAATAGTCCACCATCATCCTAGTCCCCAAGGAACCAAAGATCACAGGGCTGAATGACTACAGACCAGTCACCGTGAAGTCCTGTGTCTGGTCCTGTCCCACCTGAAGACCGTCACTGACCGAATAACAGACCCTTTTCCGTTCCTCAAGAGGGAGCTAAACATCAACTCTCTCACTAAGAAAGCACAACAAAGACTGCCTGCAGCAGCTCAAAAAGTCCATCAAGACCTCATCCATCACTGTCTGGTACGCTGCAGCCATTGTCAAGGATAAGGACAGACTTAAACGCATCATCCTCTCTGCGGAGCTGACCATTGGTTGAAAGCTGCCATCCCTCGAAGAACTGTTCAAAGCCAGGTCACTGAAGCGGTCAGCAAAAGTTTAAGCAGACCCCTATCATCCGGGAAACAAACTATTGAAAGCTCTCCCCTCACCTCTCGCCAAAACAGCAACAGCTTCCTCAACACAGCAAGTCTAAGGGATAGGCCTCTAGCACTAGACTGCTCCTTAGCCACTCCCCCACATATCATTGGTTCCCACCGTGGACACTATCAGCACTGACACAAATAACCTCAATGGATATATGTGAACTATAACTAGATATTGCTCTTCTTTTGCACAAAAGGTAACACATCCAATATTCTTACATTACATATACCACATCCTATATTAATCCATTACTAACATATATCACATCCTATATTAATCCATTACTAACATATATAACATCCTATATTCATCCAGTACATATACATATAGCATATCCTATATTTATTCATTACATATACATATACATATAACATAACCAATATTTATCCATTACATATACATATATCACATCCTATATTTATCCATTACATATACATATAACACATCCTATATTTATCCATCACATATACATATAACATAACCTATATTTAATCATTACATATACATATAACACATCATATATTAAATCATTACATATACATATAACACATCCAATATTTAATCATTACATATACATATAACACATACTATGTTTATCCAGTACATAACACATCCTATATTTAATCATTACATATACATATAACACATCCTATATTTAATCATTACATATACATATAACACATCCTATATTTAATCATTACATGTAACACATCCTATATTTAATCATTACATATACATATAACACATCCTATATTTAATCATTACATATACATATAACACATCCTATATTTAATCATTACATATACATATAACACATCCTATATTTAATCATTACATATACATATAACACATCCTATATTTAATCATTACATATACATATAACACATCCAATATTTATCCATTACATATACATATAACACATCCTATATTTAATAATTACATATACATATAACACATCCTATATTTAATCATTACATATACATATAACACATCCTATATTTAATCATTACATATACATATAACACATCCTATATTTAATCATTACATATACATATAACACATCCTATATTTAATCATTAAATATACATATAACACATCCTATATTTAACCATTACATATACATATAACACATCCTATATTTAATCATTACATATACATATAACACATCCTATATTTAATCATTACATATACATATAACACATCCTATATTTAATCATTACATATACATATAACACATCCTATATTTATCCATTACATATACATATAACACATCCTATATTTATCCATTACATATACATATTACACATCCTATATTTAATCATTACATATACATATAACACATCCTATATTTATCCATTACATATACATATAACACATCCTATATTTAATCATTACATTAACATATAACACATCCTATATTTAATCATTACATATACATATAACACATCCTATATTTATCCATTACATATACATATAACACATCCTATATTTAATCATTACATATAACACATCCTCCGCTTGTTCTTTTTGCATCGTTCGGTTACGTTCTAAAATGTGTTCTAAAGGCTGCAGCTAGGAGTCAGAACAAATTCTGTGTGTGTGTGTGTGTGTAAACAGGCTTGTCGAATAAACCTGATTCTGATTAAATGATAGAAGATCACATGTAACCCAAACCCTACTGAGGTTGTTGATCTTTTGGATGTTGGGCTGTGTCCAGTTCGGCTAGTGGACTGGAATTGAGTTAATGGTCATTCAGAATGATGAACAGCTCTCCAGTCAATCAATGCTTTGTGATGCATCCCATGGCAATGGAAGGAGTAACAGCCAAATTACATCAGACCACATGTTTTTATTTGGATTCATGTGTGGATTTTCCCATAACCGTTTATGTGTTGAAGTAAGTATTCCTTTGGGTCAATGGCCCTAATTCGTAAATCCTTTTTAGAAAATATCTCAGATCCAGGTGTCAGGAGAGACGTACGATCATTTTCAAGTGTAATTAAAGAAACTGTTGCACCTCCAATGAGCATCGATGTCATCACAGTTTGATTAATCGGATAAAGCGACTGACACGAGAACGCACTGCAGCTGTTTTCATTTACATATGACACACCGATATTGCAGACAGGTTTGGCAATCCCAGGCATATAAATAAGTGCCTAAATCGCTTAGAATCCATCTGCATAAAGTGACAGGAATCAATAATACATTAAAAAGGTAATGATACATTGTTGAGCATGGTGATAGGTTTGTATGTGTTATAGTAATTTTATTTCATGTTGGGCAGGAACAATCAGGGGCGGTGAGGGTTAGGTGGAGTGGAAGCCAGAACAGTCAGCCACAGTTGAAACCAAAATTTATATAGACAAGAATTTTTGTGTATTGTAGCATCCGGGGGGGAATCGAGCCAGCAACCTACGGCTCCAGAGGCGAGTGCACTACACACTGCACCAAATAGGGATATCCCCTTAAACAGGGCAGGTAGCGGCACCACCAGGGTCGCTACAGTATTTTTTTTATCACTCATCAAAGTCAGAAAAATACATACACTAAGTTTATTGTGTCTATAAACAAAACTAAAACTCCAGATGATTCCATTCTGAGCTTAAGAAGCTTCTGATAGGTTAATCGATTGCATTTGCACACCTGTGGATGCATATAAAGGCACACCTCAAACACAGAGGCTCTTTCTTTGACATCATGGGAAAATCAAGAGAAATCAACCAAGACATCAGGAAAATAATTGTGGACCTCCACAAGTGTGGCTCATCCTTAGGTGCAATTTCCAGATGCCTGAAGGTCCCGTGTTCATCTGTTCAGACAATAATACGCAATTATATAAAACATGGGAATGTACAACCATCACACCACTCAGGAAGGAGACGTATTCTGTGTCCCAGGGTGCGAAATGTGCGAATCAATCCCAGGACAACAGCAAAAGACCTTGTGAAGATGCTAGCTGAAACTGGTAAGACAGTGTCATTATCCATAGTAAAACGAGTCCTGTACCACCATGAGCTAAAATGTTACTCTGGATGTAGAAAGCCATACTTCAAAACCACCATAAAAAAGCCAGACTACAGTTTGCAACTGCACATGGGGACAAAATCTTAATTTCTGGAGACATGTCCTGAGGTCTGACAAAAGAAAAATTGAACTGTTCGGTCATAATGATAAACGGTATATTTCTTTTCCAAATGGACAATGACCCCAAGCATACCTCCAAATTAGTTACAAAGTGGCTTAAGGACAACAAAGTCAAGGTATTGGAGTGGCCATCACAAAGCCCTGATCTCAATCCCATAGAAAATTTGTGGGCGGCACTGAAAAGGCCAGTGCGAGCAAGAAGGCCTACAAACCTGAGCCAGTTACACCAGTTCTGTCAAGAGGAGTGGGACAAAATTCCAGCACACTGTTGTAGAAAGCTTGTGGAAGGATACCCAAAACGTTTGGCCCAAGTGAAACAGTTTCGGGGCAATTCTACCAAATACTAAGGAAGTGTATGTATACTTCTGACTTTGATGAAAGTGATAAAAAAATACATAAAAACATATGTTAATATGTATTGATCTAAAACAGAAAAAGTTTACTCTGAATTAATGTAAAGACAGTAAAGAAATAAAACTTTTTTTCCGATGTGTATGTAGATATCCGGTTTCAACTGTATCTTCTGCTACTTGGCCTGCAACAAAACCAGGAGGCCTTATGAAGGGTCAGCTACACATCCTGAAGGCTTGGTGGGTCCCATAGTGTGGTCAATGAGCTTGTGTCCTCCTTAGTGTAAGCAGAACAAGACAAAAGGACAAGTTAGACACCCTTGTTCCTTACTCCCCCTTACTCCCCCCGGCACAATAATATATAATATATGCAGCCTAACCTTACATGCTTACGTTCGAGTTTTTAGCTAGCTAGTAGAAACATGGAGGGCCTTCCTGATACCGAGAACATCTTTATTTTAAATATTATTTAGAGGTATCAATACTCTTGGAACATATTTGTGGGAGAAAAAGAATTGCACTACTCAATTAAATGCTTTGTGATTGAGAATGTATTGTATTGCTATTGTAAAGTAGCTGATGATATATCAGTCATGAGTCATACCTCCATTTAAAGACCTGCCGATCAGTTACTGCTTACCAGAGAACGTCGTATCGGTGCTGTTCTGATCATTTTGTACTCAGCCATTTTTATTATTTCTGCACCTACTTGTGGTCTGTCTTTTAGCATGCACCGATTCCTGCCATTCTGTTTTATTTTGTGTTGCTTTCTCACAACAAGATGCTTTCAACCTAGAGGACTGCCATTGACTGCATATATTTTTTTATACGTTTATGAACCATTCTTAATATACCCTAAGTGGTGGAATTGTTTCTCAGATACTGGTTACATTACCCTTAGCACAGACGACCACATCGCATTCCGTTGCTTTTTTTGACTCATGAACAGGGTGGTGGACTATATTGTGTTAATGATCATCTATGAAAGAAATGAATGGTTTATTTCCATTGTACTTCTCTTGCTTTTGTTAGATGTAGTTATAATTTGCAACATTTCCTGAAATATTCGTGAAAAAGTATTTTGTATGGTATATTTGTGAAATGTTTTATACGGTGGCTATTATTGTGAAATATGTGAAACATGTTTCACTTTTACAGGGTAGTTTCCACAGGGTTTACTTTCAGTCCATTGGTGTAATGTCGTCGGCATTCTATGGCCATTGTGTTTGTAAACAACAGGTTCAATTTCATGAGTGAGTAAAAGTTTTATACAGTATGTAATATTTGTATACATGACTTTATATAGTTTCAACAACTCTCTCCTTAAATGTTTCATTCAAGATGATAATGAATTGCTGTGATTGGGTAACATGGAGTTTAGGTCAAAATTGAGGAAGTGAAAATGTGGAACTGAGTACGTATTTGTACATGTACTTATTGCACATTCTATGATTGCTTCTCAACTTATATCCTCTTTCTCATATATGGCACTGCATTTGACCATGGGTGGTTGTCATAATATATTATTTGGATCATTTTAGATTTCCCAGGCTTGACCAGTGATTTCATGCCTGGGAAATTATTTCAAGTTTTTTAGCAAGGGGAAATGTAATTCCCCCAGTAGTAAACCAGAAAGAGAAAAACATTTGAGAGTTTTGCTTTGCAGTGCCAATCAGCAATATTGCCAGTGAAAATAAGAAGATGCAATTTTTTGTTTCTATACAGAGCTGTTAGAAATGGCAAAGAATTAGCACTCACTGATCAATGAGGCTGTGGGGACCAAATGCCTTCCATTGAAAATTATAGTTTTAACTATGTTTCTATAAATTTTGTTTCCAAACATTGCAGTATCACAGCATATTTAAGACAAAAACCTACATCCCGAAGTTGATTTTGTTGAAAACAAACAATATGAAAATAAAGTCAAATGACAAACAGTACAAAAACAAATGGAAAATAAAGTGCGCTTAACTAACTACAAACTAACAACTAAATCTCAAAACCAGCGACATGAACACCACTCATCAAACGTAGGATGTAACATTTAACACTGAATCACAAGACCAGGGAGCAGGGGAGAGACACTTATACACATACTAATTAGACATAGAGACACGTATACACATACTAATTACACATAGGGACCTGGTGTGAACGTTTAGACAAGACAAGACAATGAAATAAGTCCCGGGATGATTTTGTGGATGAAGTCTTCACCTCACTGTGACAACAATGTGCAAACAAGGCTGATTAGTCTTAGATATACCATTGGTTTAGATGGGCTAATTTATTTTTAGGGGTAATTACTTTAAATTATTTTAGTGCCTATATATATAGGCAATTAAAAGGGTTGACATTTGACAATTGTTTTGTTTAATGTGTATATGTGTCACGAGTGCACGTTTTGTTCCACATGGGGAGTGTAGTGGGGTGCACTTCCTGTTTCTGGTGATAGTTTTTTGTTAGCACAGCAGGGGCTTGTTAGCTTATCACCGGGGCTATAAGGGTTGCTAGGCTAGGGTGCACTTTGCTTCTCATTGTTTCTATGTCATATCTTTGGACACACTTCATTCACTTGAATGTGTCGGATCGTTCCACTGGTATTGTACATATTGTTGTGCTTTCTCGTGTTTGGTTGGATTCAGTGTCTGTGGAGGCGTGAAGAGAAGCACACAACAAGGAGTCCATTTCAGGAACTTTACTTTACTTATCACGACACAACTTTACATCAACGGCGGGTTTATGCACTTGCCCAGCAGATGGGTTTATATACAACCATTCGCACCGGCGCCTGCGAATTGGGCTACCACAACGAATCGATAAAATCGATAAAAATCGATAATTAAAAAAGTTGGCAACGAATTTCATTATCGACACGTTGTGTCGCGCGACACGCCACTCAGTCGCGGAGATACAAGCAATTGAGTTGAGTGCGGTGCGGTCACCGCATTTTTTATGGCGGAGTTGGCAAAATCAGTTCAGCATTTCACACTAATACATCAAAAAAGTGAGTTAATTGAAAGATATGCAAAAGCGACATGACATATGATGATACAGCACCTTAAACGGAAACACGTTGGAGTTCTTGATGCGGAGAGTTTGTGTGTGCGTCTGTGAGTGAGGGTTTTGTATGGAAGGCCAAGTGGCTGAAAACGTGACACACTTCGTGCGTTTCTTGTGGCTGATAACATTCAAATCAAGTGTAAATTTGTGAAATACAAGCTGAGATCGCCTGTTATTAGACGTGCGTTCTCCTCATGCCGTCCAAAGCGAGTGTCAAAAGTGCATTTCACGCGATCACAACGCCTGTTCTACAACGCACGTTGTCTAATAAGACGTTCAAAACACCTGTTCTACAACGCAAGTTGTCTAATAAGACGTTCAAAACTAGTGTAATGATGTATTTTCACTTGATCTGTTCAAGTGTATCTACATGTTTTTTGCACTCGCTTACTTCAAGTGTAATGTCATTTTTACACTGGTCGTTTACGTCTTGAATTATAGGATGCTCGTAATCTTTCTCAGACGCTCGTCGTACTTTGGAACCATTCATTTTTAAGGCTACAGCGCATGCGTTTTTTGAGTAGCTGATGTTTTTTAAAAATATTTTTTATCCAATTTCAGTCACAGCATTGGACAGTTTTTGTTGTAGATTAATAGTGGGAAAGTTAAATCTGAGCAAGCATTACCAAACTCTCATTTATAACAAAGAAACATATTAAAACAATACCCAGGGAAAACATCAGGTGTAGTAATGCAATTGTAATTCATGGAGAAAAGTTGCCAGAACATGCCCCATAATAGATATGTATATATGTTCTGGCAACTTTTCTCCATGAATTACAATTTTGAGCCACTTGGCCTTCCATAGTTTTGTGACTGTGTATGTCTGTGAGTGTAGTCTAGAGAATAAGTTCTGAGGTTCAAACAAATCATTTTAAGTTTTCTGAATTGTATTTTTCTTTATAGGTCCTTAATAAAAATAAACATTGTTGTGCACTTTTTATTATTCATTAGCTCAGGGATGCTCAAGGAGCAACCTGTTTGTGCACTTTCTGAAAATGTTTTGCACTGTGAATTGCACTGTCAGTTCTGTTTTTCAGTAAAAGGTTGGATATTAATGCTTTTTAGTTTTTATCCGATTCATCGATTAATCGAAAAAATAATCGACAGATTAATCGATTATAAAAATAATCGTTAGTTGCAGCCCTACCTGCGAGCATACTGACGCTAAACGTAAACAAGCAGTGAACTAATCCCTACGTAATGACATAGCCACATCTGATTGGCTAATAAGAACACATTACGTATACATGTGAAATAACTGTAACAAACAATGTATTTACTTAACTAAAACTATAACAATATTATAGATCCTAATTGGGTTATTACAATTGTACTAGAAGCTCATGCTGAATGTCTAAATGATATTTTTAAGAATCATTTAATATATGTAACAATAATAATAATAATTCATTACATTTATATAGCGCTTTTCTTCCTGGGAACTCAAAGCGGGAAAGGGGGAATCTCCTCAACCACCACCAATGTGCAGCATCCACCTGGATGACGTGACGATGTATTTACTTAACTAAAACTATAACAATATTATAGATCCTAATTGGGTTATTACAATTGTACTAAAAGCTCATGCTGAATGTCTAAATGATATTTTTAATATATGTAATAATAATAATTAATTACGTTTATATAGCACTTTTCTTCCTGGGAACTCAAAGCGCTTATTACATGAAACGGGGAATCTCCTCAACCACCACCAATGTGCAGCATCCACCTGGATGACGTGACGGCAGCCATATTGCGCCAGAACACACACCACACACCAGCTTACTGGTGGAGAGGAGACGGTAATGATGAAGCCAATTAGTGTATATACGGGGATGATTAGGTGGCCATGATTTTTAATGAACACAGAGAGTCAAGGCCTCGGTTTAACATCTCATCCGACAGTATAGTGTCCCCGTCACTATACCGGGGTGTTAGGACCCACACAGACCAGAATGCATTCTGACCTCACTAACACCTCTTCCAGCAGCAACCTGTTTTTTTCCAGGTGGTCTCCCATCCAGGTACTGACCAGGCTAAGCCCTGCTTAGCTTCAGTGGGCAACCAGTGTTGGGCTATAGGGTGATATGGCTGCTGGCTATGCAGAATACAAGAGCGAAATAGTCAGTCACACATTGGGGGGGAGGGCTTTGGTACTTTCTGTGTATGGGCATGCAACATTTTTTTCATCAAAAGAAAAGAAAAGTCAGAGTTCGAATGTTTGCAAAATGCTGCTAGCCTGTAATATAGGTAGTAATGCTACACACGGGCCGACCCACCACCCGCCACACACGCAGTCATCACCTGTTTTTTCCCCGACTAATCTGTTTCACTGTTATTAAATCAAATTGCGCAGTCGCAGTCGTGGTTAGTGCATTCGGCTGTGGATCCGGACGGCGATGGTTTGATTCCCCCCACCAGATGCCACAATATATCTATTGAAATTGTTTTTAAGCATTTATTTTCTGAATTCTATATTTATGTGTATGACGTAGTTAAAAGAGCTAAACTTCAACATTTTAGCTGTAAAATGCCGCATGCAGTAGCTAATATTAAGAAATATGTTGTGCTTTTACTTTTTTAGTCCCAGTCGGTCCCTGGGTAGTAGGTATCAGCTGGCTTGTTTAAAGTCCCATTCATAAAAGCTGTATAGTATTGCAATCGAAGTTCGCACTAATTCTACAATTGGAGATTATGTTCACCAAATACCAGAGCTGTGCTCGAGACCACCTAAAGCGAGACCGAGACGAGACCGAGACCGAAGGGGGCCGAGACCGAGACGAGACCAAGACCGAAGGGGGCCGAGACCGAGACGAGACCGAGACCGAAGGGGGCCGAGACCGAGACCAGTCATATCAACACTAAATAATATTACATGTTTTTGGTCCAATGACCAATGTAAAAAAAACACTTGACCAACAGCATCAGATCATCTACTGTGTTGTCATCCTGAATGAAATGAATTTTATTAAAAGAGTATGTAGGCCTATTTATTGTCTTATGTAACCATAAAATACGAAAATAAAACCATGATTTTAAAATGCACAGGCTATGATATTAAAATTTCTAAAAATCGAATAAATGAAAATCCATCAAACTGTATGTCCTATGTTGATGTAGTAAATGCTAACACATTTTAGATCACAAGCGACTTGCAATCAAATGATTTGCGCATGATTGGCCGATAAACAAATCTATTTATAATTATTTATCCGTCCACAGGCACGCAGCTTCAGTTGTTTGTCTGCTTGAGCAGGACACGCAAACGAACCGGTTGCACTGCGCACAGTGTTCATTAGTCTTGTTACGAGTGCACATGAGACAGCAGCAGTGTTGATATAGATCAGACCGAAACCCGTCCAGTTTAATGAAGATCGGACCAAAACGGGTCCAGTTTGATATAGATCGGACCATAACGGTCCAGTTTTATGCTCTTTCTGCCGTATGCCCCCGGACTTATGTATGTCCCACGTCCTTCAGTGTGCATGAGTAATTTCATTTATCGCCCATTTGTAGTAAGCCTATTAATAATTATTGTTTATATTCGTTTAATTTCGATACAAAACAATATTTTGTTGAAGTCTCTTGTAGGCTATATGAATACACTGTGGTTCATTCGTTATTAATTATTGAGTACAATAGGCGCATGACATGAATGGGGCTGTATGTATTTGGCGGAATTCGTTCTGTTTATTTAGTGAAACATATTTCTTTATAAACGTACCTCTTTTTTTGTAGTTCAACCAAGCCAATCAGACTATTGTCTATATGTGTTCTCGTAGTATTTGTCTGTGTATCGCACATTCAACCATTGCCATCATAGGCTCAGTGAAGTGTGGTCGGTGTCTGGGTACCGCAATTAGGGTCCCAACGCCCAGCGGCGTGGGATTTTGGCGACAGGAAGGCAGTTTAGGTATCAAAAAACATGTAAATAGTAGTTTTATATATTATTCGGTTTGTGATTTTGCAATTCTGAAAACGGGACAAGGTAAAATGCACGTATTTAGTAAAAGTCATGGAAGGACGTCGGCTGTAGCTTTTCAACATTATATATGTATTTTAATTACTAACCGCTGTGTGTTTTCGGACAAATTATTTATTTGCGCTCAATGTGCTTGAATATAGGCAAAACGAATATATTGGCTGATTGTGCAGACATGATCGAGCATATGTTTAAGATTGAAGTATTTACGTGAATGGGGCCACCCTGCAGCGACGCTGGGGGTGGGCTTTTCTTCAAAAGTAGATAGCCATTGGCGGGATAAGCCACATCAGAAAAAAACAGCCTGACTCTGGACGAAATACAGCCTCTACATGTCATACTTAAATATTTTTCTAGAAAAAATTGTGGGCGATAATGTCTACGCTGGTCTCGGCTGGTCTCGGAAAAAATTACGAGTCCTTACTGTCCGAGACCGAGTCGAGACCGAGTCCAAATGTAACCGAGACCGAGACGAGACCGAGACCTTAAAAAAGTGGTCTCGAGTACTACAGCTCTGCCAAATACTGAATATTTACCATCCATGGGCCAAATGTCTGTCTCATTCCGCGCTCACAGGAGTACAAAGTTATAGGGAAAACATGACATGGATTTCAGGAGAAATAACTTAATGTATAGTGTAAGGCAAGTCAAATGGATTTGGGAAATGGACCGGCCGGGATTTGATATTTTCGGTGCGGAAAAGAAAGACGTTATGTCCTAGCAGTCACATCGATATTGCCCGCATAATCATACCGTATGATCAAATATTGGGGGGGACAAATTGTCCTTCTTTGAATATTGGGGAGGGGGGGACATGTCCCCCTGTCCCCCCATAGGATTACGTCTATGGTAGAATATATAAACAAATTGGTTCAAAGTTGTCTGACCTTTACCATGGCAACTCAGTGGGTTTTCCAACATATCGATATTGCATCAGGTTGTTGGTATGCCAATGATGGTAGTCCACTTGTTCTATAGTCTGTGTGTGTGTGTGTGTGTGTGTGTGTGTGTGTGTGTGTGTGTGTGTGTGTGTGTGTGTGTGTGTGTGTGTGTGTGTGTGTGTGTGTGTGTGTGTGTGTGTGTGTGTGTGTGTGTGTGTGTGTGTGTGTGTGTGTGTGTGTGTGGGTGGTTCTACCAGACTACAAATTATCCTCAGTCAGCACTGTATTTGCTTTCGACAGGAAAGACAAGTTACTCAATCCCAGACACACACACACACACAAGCGCGCAAAGCAAACAAACCCAAGCTATTACGCACTGTCGTCTTAAAACCTGACTGTTCAACAGACCTACAAGCAAGCTGGCAGCCAAGCCACACTCACACACACACACACGCAACAAACAGATTGAGACGCAGACACGTTTTATGGGATGTCCTGGATTGAACACACGCACACACACACACACACACAGACACGTTTTATGGGATGTCCTGGATCGCACACACACACACACACACACACACACACACACACACACACACACACACACACACACACACACACACACACACACACACAGACACGTTTTATAGGATGTCCTGCATTGCACACACGCACATATAGCACCCATCTCCCTGTGTGGATTGGCTGAGCTGCTTAAGCCATAGCATCATAGAGTTCATCCCACTCTCATTTCAGCCCTTTTTTATCCCTCGTTCTTATCACTCCACTCTCTACATTCATCCCTGTTTTAAAGGCACATCAGAAAAGACTTTTAAGCACTCAGACTTTTCTGACACAGGCATACGCACACACTTTCAGTTGCATTAGACAGAGCATCTCTCACATAGCCTTTTTCTATCTTTCTGCTTCAAATAAATGCAATGGGCGTTCTTTAATCAATCCAATAGGCGTAATTTTATCATTTCAATAGGCGCTGCAATAGGCGTTGGTTATTTACACTGTCACGTAATACATCAATTTACCGTAGTCAGACAAATGGCAGTTTCTCAATTACAGAAGGAATACAGTATACACACAGTACTTACACTAACAGATGTTGAGCTACAATGGCAATGAAAATAGCACTAAGAATACAAATAGCATATTAAATTAGCACTGTGCTTCTGTTGAAAGGATTGAAAAGCCAGTGAGTACGACAAGAAAACCAAAGAAATCCAATTGTGGCATGAGACCAAATATATGTCTGCCAAATATAAAAAGTTTTCTGCTTTATTCATATTCAATTTTCCCCCTCTGATATGGATTTTGAACTCATTGTATTAACTCAAAGAGTGAGAAAGCTTCTCATAGGCCTTGACATTTGTCACAGTGTAACAGAAATAATATTACCAGCTCTTGAAATATGACTCACAAAATAATATGTGGATACCTAAACTCTCTTTCGGTCTCTACTCGGTCACTATGAACAGACACTGAGCAAGTGTTTGTGTGTTTTATTCAAATGAGAGGTGGAGGGAAATATTGAAACAAACAAACCGGTCTCCTGCGGTGAAGTGGCCTCGTCTGGGGTGGCCTCCCAAGCCCTGAGAGCACTTAAATACCACCTTTGGTGAGAAGGTTACGATGGGAGGCAGCTGTGTCGGAGCGTGGCTGTCCCTGATGACTGCTCCTAGAAGATTCTGGAAGCTGACAGTTTTCTGTGGAGGAGTCGGTTCAGTGCTGATGATGCAGGTGGGGACGCGTTCACAACACACCGTTCACGCTTACAAGATGTGAGAACAATTATCCCAGCATGAGGATCCACAGTTCATTCTGGGCATAATCAGAATGTGAACAAAATCAGAAAAGGCAGCATGTTAGATACACGTGTACCAGTTTCTTATTCTTAACCGCCAACGCTTCCAAACACAACTTTCTTGTGATTTTAAAGCTGTCTTTTGCTAAGATGCATCTTTTATTCATATTTTGTGTTTACATTTCTTTAACTAAATATTGCTCTTTTGCAAAAAATATTTGTACCTGGACATTGCTCTGCTTATCTGCTCACATATCTAGACATTGCTCTTTTGCACTATTCAGATACATATAACACATTCTATATTGACCCAGTACAAACGCCAAATAGGCAGGGTCTTTTGACTGTTCGTGTTGTGTGTTCTGCTCTGTTTGCACTTGTGTACGTAGACATTAAAATGTCTTAAAGTGTAACACTGCAGCTAGTGGTCAGAAACAAATCCTAGTGTATACAGACTTGAGTAATAAACCTGATTCTGATTTATTCAGGAAAAAAACATTGAGAACACAACTGTGCGGTGTGTAATAAAATGTTTTGCACACCAACACATCAATAATGTTGTGACAGGCAAGCACCATACCTCAAAGTCATACAGACATTGTCCACTAGCAAAACTCCCAGCAATGCTTTAAATACATTTAAACACACAAGGCATTCAAACCTTAGCTCATTACTCAACATATTCCACCTTCGCTGGGTAGATAATTTAGATTGTAACAAGCAGTTTTACCTATTACAATCTGGGTTTCCCATGCTCTGTTCAATTGCTTAAAACGTTTTAAAAATCAACTTAGATGTGGTGAAACTGTAAATGAACAAAAGAGAATGCTGTCACAAAAGATTAATAAAAAAACAGAATAAATACAGGAATCTGGAGCGTTCTCATTAAATAAGCTGCTGTGTGCTTTTGAGTTATACCCCTGTAATCTAAAAAAGATGTTACAGTGGCCTCGACAATTTATTTCCACTTTATTTCCACTTTATTTCCACATATGGACAGAAATTCTCTATTTCTGTAAAATATTTTATGCAATCTTTACTTATTCACCAATGTTTTTGAAAGAACATCTCATGAAATACTTACAGTCATTCCTTAAGTGTTTTTATCTATCAGCATTGAGGACATCTTCAACTGTTAACAGCGTAAAACAACGTTTTTCATAACGATACATTGGTTAGATACAGTGGTGATTAAATGCATTGCAATATCAATGGGGGCAGTTTCTATCATTTGTTGAGGGCAGAACAAGGGAATGCAATTTCTCAGAGATTTACCAAAAGTGAAACAACTCCCTCAGTTTGCCCACTCCTGCCCTAACAACTCCCTCAGTTTGCCCACTCCTGCTCTAACAACTCCCCCAGTTTGCCCACTCCTGCTCTAACAACTCCCCCAGTTTGCCCACTCCTGCTCTAGCAACTCCCTCAGTTTTCCCACTCCTGCTCTAACAACTCCCCCAGTTTGCCCACTCCTGCTCTAGCAACTCCCTCAGTTTTCCCACTCCTGCTCTAACAACTCCCTCAGTTTTCCCACTCCTGCTCTAACAACTCCCTCAGTTTGCCCACTCCTGCTCTAACAACTCCCTCAGTTTTCCCACTCCTGCTCTAACAACTCCCCCAGTTTTCCACTCCTGCTCTAACAACTCCCCCAGTTTGCCCACTCCTGCTCTAGCAACTCCCTCAGTTTTCCCACTCCTGCTCTAACAACTCCCTCAGTTTTCCCACTGCTGCTCTAACAACTCCCTCAGTTTTCCCACTCCTGCTCTAACAACTCCCTCAGTTTTCCCACTCCTGCTCTAGCAACTCCCTCAGGCAGCCTGGCAGTCTAATACTAGACTCAGGCAGCTTTAGATTCTAATACTAGACTTACAAACATTGGTAAAGGGAAAAAAGCAGGGCACCTTTTGTCTTCGTCTATAATTAAATGAATATGTGTAAAATCAGGGTAGTAATTATGGCCTTAGTGTTTCCCTGTGGTTGACACTTAGACATGCATCTTTTTTTTACATTCTGAAGAATCGGATTAGAACAGATTTGATGTGATTGATGTGGTGAAATGGTTGGTCACGGAGGAAAATATAGAAACAATCCCATGGCTTCTAATGCCAAAAATGAAGAAATAGCATGCCTTTAGTATTTGGCCATTATTATGCTAGTAAATGACAGTGTATTTGATGAAAAATGCCTAGATGCTGTGGACTGTAGGCACCTTGTGGTGCTATCATGGTCGTATTCGTGTAGTCATGTTATAATATGCTTAAAACCTTTAATGGCATCTTCATGGTGGGTCCAGAGGTCAAAGCCTTTGCCTCATGCAGAAAAATACATAATATATAATATCTAAATATGATACATATCATGTAAAATAAACTTTTTCTGCAATACCCTCTTACTATTATGGTCGACAAAAAAGCTAAACCTAACTGTAAATCCAGGAAATCATAAACAACGTTGATAATTTGATTACATTTTTTGAGGAAGTAGCCTAGGAAGGAAGTAATCACATTTGGTAAACAAATTAGGTTCTGATTCCACTCTCTCCCAGCCTGGGATTAGAATTAGCAGCGTTTTCCTAATTCATGAATTCAATGTGTTTGGCCAGAGCCTTACCCAGCATGCTGGGTAAGGACATATGTGGAGTCCAGATACACGCCTAAACGTACAAGCGTACATGAAAGGGTTTTCCTGTAATTACAAGGACAGATGTTGGGATCCCTGTATCCTGGGACAGACAAATATATATATATATATTGAATGTCATAAATGTCATATGACAGGCTAAGAATTATCCGGACAATGTTTTGGACAACTGACAATAACACATACCTTCTTCTTGATCATGTAGAGGGCATCAGGGTCCTCTTTGAATAAATGTGGGAGGAGTAATGTAGCCAGGATCAATTGCAAACTTTAATTTGGAAAGAAAAAAAAAAGCTACACAAAACGACGTTCCAGCAAAACACATAATGTACATTTCACAAAACACAATTGCAGAGAAATCGTAGCCAGAAATTGACAATGAAATTACTTCAACCTTCAGACCCTCAAACTTTTGAGTAGTAAAATAGGTGACAGGATACAAAACTAAAATCAGGGACGGGGCTGGAGGCGTTCTCTCACTGAATCAAGTTTGAAGGTATGTATTATTTTGAGGTATTAATATTACCTCTGTGTGACTCCTCTGAACATATATTCTGTGGTAGATTTTCAATCACTCTGGGTTAAAAATCAACATTAACTGATTGGAACAATGGGCTGATGCATTTTTTCGATGTTGCCTCTCCATAAAGGGGCACAACCCAGGGGATCATGCTCTTCTCAGGCCTTCTCTTAAACAGAACTCCGGAATTGCAAAAGTTTCAATTTTTCTGTAACAATATTTTAACGTTAATAAACATCCTAAAACTTTATCAGTTTGATACTTTTTACTCTAAAACCACGACAATTCTTGTCCTCTTCATACATGGAGAACAGGTCTCGTCCAGCTGCTCGCTGTTGACATTCTTCCACGACTTTCTTTGCTACTTTGCCAATTCCCTACACAGACACACACACATTTAACTTATTTAAAAGTTAAATGCAACAATATGACATTTAGGATTCAAATGTACTTACCATGTGTAGCTAAATATCATCAAAAAGCACATGGACAATTTGGGACCTCCATTTATAATTTGTTTAATCAATGTAAACGCATGCTTCTCTCACAGTGGGCAACTGTAGACAACTGTCATTCTATTTCCCACCTGTGAATCTCTTAATGTATGGTTGAGGTTGTTGAATGCCAGCCAATGACACACTTCTCCTATTGACCAAGGTGATACAGATCTGATTCTTCATTCATTCTAAAACACATATATATAGACATGAACTCATAAACTCAAAGATGTAAGCTGCTGGTATTTTCTACAGTTGAACATAACTAAACATTACACAAACATACATGTTTTCTATATTTCCGTTCCCATTCAGACACAGACATATCCCCAGCACCACTGGCAGAAATTAACTTTATTCACATCTGGGGTTCACTCAAATAGCCACATTAATCGTAAATTTGACATTTATCTACATTACCTACATTATCTACTTCATGTGGAAGTGGGCCATCAGGGTGAGGTCATGTTTACATAACTGTTAGCGTTAGCTAACGTTAGCGAAATTTAACTGGGACAGCTAGCATCTTAACCACTAAATTACTCACCTTTTGATTGATAAATTGATCTGATTGAAAACTAGCCTAACTAAAATAATATTTAAAGTAAACTGTTTAACTCCCTAGCATACCCATCAACATACAAATGAAAAAACTCATAATAGCTATCTAATATTCAAAAGCTATCTAAGAATCTAAGAATATAAAGTTTGATCACTCAACGTCTAAATATCATCCTACATTCTCTCTCACGCGGTCGTCTGTCTCAAACACGAGACGATTCAAAGTGTATTCTCCAGTGGCAAGTGGGCTATAGCGATTGAAGGTGAGTTGACCTATCTGAGCAAACTGGGCTAGAATGTGAACCAGCAGGTACACTCTTTATTCAGCATTATTTCAGTGTGCGACAAAAAAGCGACTGAAACGCCTATTAAATAATAATGTTCTCTATTAAAAAGTACAATACGGTGCACGTGCAAAGGAGTTTCAGTAAATGATCTGCGCTTATAACTTTCCACAGAGCCTGTCAAACGTTCTTCTGCACGCATGTGCTAGACATCCTATGAAAACCGACATATTTCACATTGGTGTATGTTGAGATGTTACCAACATTGGCCTATAGGCCAATCAATGTATTGTGCAAGAAGATCGTTGAAGAAATAATTGCGATACTGCTCATATAATTGCAATACTAGTTGCAGCTTAAATTGTCAGTTCGCAAAGATTGTGAAGTTTTTATATGGCCAGAATTCTGGATTTAAAATAAGTTGCCTATTGAACTCTGGTCAGGAACCTCTTCTCCAAATTGAGCTGTTAACGTTTCCTGCAGGAACCCCCAAAGCCAGCAAGGTTCCATGAGTATACCCAGAGTTCCTTGAGGCACTCCTGAATCTAAGAGGGACTACACTCTTTGTACTAAATCTTATTTTGGTACTTAACTGATGCATCCTATGTTTACCAGTGAGTTTTGTTTATAAATGGTATCGATCAGTTTTTTACAGGAAGGGAAAGTGTCAACTCATCATGACCACACCAAATTGAAGTCACCAAATTCCACTGGCTGTTTTTTTTGTAGGCGAAAGCCGAAAGGATGGTCGCACAAAGTGGCATGCTGAACTAAAACGGCTACTACAACATATTGCAGCTCCACTTTCAAGAGTAGAAACTGTAAATCTTGTTGAACAATACAATTCCATTATTCATGTTAATATCACATATTGTTTCATTGTTACTATGCCTTGTTTTTTACAGTACGTCAAGATATTAAACTGTGTGAATTTAATTAAAAAGATGAAAGGTTTAGCTGTTTTGATACATTGGACCAGTAGTGTACTATACACTGATGAGCCAAAACATTCTGACCACTCACAAGTAAAGCAAATAACTACATAATAATATAATAACTATACAAAATAATTAATTATCTCCTATGTGCAGATGTTGTACTGAATATATGTAAAACATGTTCACATTATATATCTACAAAAACTGCTGTTATTTAATTTATCTCTTCAAGAAAACTTGTTTCTATTCTTTTTATAGATGCTAAATGTGTCCTGAAAAGTTCATTTAAGGTGCTTAACGGTGACGTAAGAGACGTTTCTTATGGCTGTGGGTTACTGCCAGGATGGGACATAGGTTACTGCCAGGCTGGGACATGGGTTACTGCCAGCCTGGGACATGGTTTACTGCCAGGATGGGACATGGGTTACTGCCAGGATGGGACATAGGTTACTGCCAGGCTGGGACATGGGTTACTGCCAGGATGGGACATAGGTTACTGCCAGGCTGGGACATGGGTTACTGCCAGCCTGGGACATGGTTTACTGCCAGGCTGGGACATGGGTTACTGCCAGGATGGGACATAGGTTACTGCCAGGCTGGGACATGGGTTACTGCCAGGCTGGGACATGGGTTACTGCCAGCCTGGGACATGGTTTACTGCCAGGCTGGGACATGGGTTACTGCCAGCCTGGGACATGGTTTACTGCCAGGATGGGACATGGGTTACTGCCAGGATGGGACATAGGTTACTGCCAGGCTGGGACATGGGTTACTGCCAGCCTGGGACATGGTTTACTGCCAGGCTGGGACATGGGTTACTGCCAGGATGGGACATAGGTTACTGCCAGGCTGGGACATGGGTTACTGCCAGCCTGGGACATGGGTTACTGCCAGGATGGGACATAGGTTACTGCCAGGCTGGGACATGGGTTACTGCCAGCCTGGGACATGGGTTACTGCCAGGCTGGGACATGGGTTACTGCCAGCCTGGGACATGGTTTACTGCCAGGCTGGGACATGGGTTACTGCCAGGATGGGACATAGGTTACTGCCAGGCTGGGACATGGGTTACTGCCAGGCTGGGACATAGGTTACTGCCAGGATGGGACATAGGTTACTGCCAGGCTGGGACATGGGTTAAAACAGACGTGCATGTAACTTTAAATCTTGAACCTAAGTTACATCATTCCAGCATGTCTTCCTTCTCAAAGGTTATATCAATGTTACAATTAATATATAACCAAAAATGTCACTGTGAAATTATTAATAAAAAAATGCATTATGATTAAGTGAAAATATTTTAGGTGAATTATAGTTGATATGGTTTCAAAACAGTAGTGTAACATTTTATTCAATACAGACATTTGTAAGCATCTAAACCAATCCTGAGGTTCAATTTACCGAATTCTCAAGACCATTTTTTTGGGACAAGCTACACACATTAAAACTGTGTTGTTCACATGAATGTTTATTATTTCCCAAGAATACACAAAGTCCTAAAATATATTGAAATATATTTGTTTAAAAGAATAATATATTTCCCATGATATAACAAAACAATGACAAATAAAAAATGTATCCTGACTTACATAATATCAACCCTCCTTCAACAATGTCTAGTGAATCTGTCTGTTTGCTGACTTCAGATGGAAACTTCAATTATATATAACCAGCCACTTGTCCACCATCACAGTCCTAAATGACTCCAGGACAAGAAGGCATGCAGGTCAAAACTCTTCCACCCCGGTCATACACAAAAAATATTAACAAAACATTCAACCTTGAAAGTACATTCAAAGCACCTTCTGCATAAGCAAACGCAAATATGGGCTGCGGCCGAGATCAGAATCAGTGTTATAAGTGTTATACGTTTTAAAGTGTTATATCAAGGATACAAATAATACTATAACCATACAACTGTAAAACAGGATTTTAATCCCCAGTGCTATGGCCCTCAGCTACCACTTCCAAATGTAAACTGTTAAACAAGAAACAGTTGCACGATCCTGTAAGTGTAAATCAACTGTATTATACACTTTATACAATCAATGAATCAAATGTATTTTATAAAGTTGTCCCAAATTTTACAAACACCCCATTACGTTATACAGTGCATCTGAAAAGTATTCACAGCGCTTCACTTTTTTCTACATTTTGTTATATTAAAGCCTTATCCCAAAATGTATTCAATCATCATCAGTGAGGCAATTTTTTCCTCACTCCAGTTGTGTTTAAGTTGGCCACTATTTAGCTCACTAGGTAGGTTGTTTTGATTATGTTTTGAAAAGTTAAGCGCTGTGAATACTTTCCAGATGCACTGTTTGCTCACTAGCAAATAGCAATATAAGCACAAGACGCGTTGACCTTTACTGATAGGTAATTTGTTGCTCGCTAAAGCAAAAACAATTATTTGTTGTACACTTACGTAAGATACTAAACCCAAAGGGCTCATTTAGCTTTTAGCCAGTTACAACGTTCATGGTGTCGTGAACACGATTAATGCCAGTGTGGGCATTTTTTCAGTGGGATACCGCCGTACTTGGTGTTTTCCTGTGGGTGGGTTTGGTTCTGTCAAGGAGTACATTTAGTTAGTGCGTAGTTCCGCCCTTAACCGCTAGTAGCAAAGCTAACATTAGCTAAAACAGTTGTTTCTGTAGTTATGCAACTCCCGTTCTATGACTGAAGTGAGGCCCCATAACGTTTTTTGGACCTAAGCAGATCCTTGGAGTAGCCTGAATATCGGGAGGCGATCAGTGGGATTGCTCTCCTAATATGTGTACATTCCTATTATCTAGTGCAGCATGGGCGGACCAGTGGGAGCAGATTTCCCCCAATGATCTCCGCTCCACTCGTAGAACTTGAGTTTCTTAATATTGTGTGTTATGTCTTTATATGTCACTTCAACTATAATCCAAATTATGGATAAATGTACTTAGCGATTGAAGGGAATTTGGATTTCTGAATATACAAAGGAAAGCTTGTGTCATCTACTCAAGTTGTTTGGTTTCTATTACCATCCTTTTTTCATCAACATTTCATTCGCTTTTGTTTTTTCCTCTCTCCCATGGGACTGTCGTTTTCACACTGTCTTATGCTTAGATATTGCTTCTGTTCCTCTTCAGCAGACAGGTGTCTCGCTACTGTGGTTACCTGGGGTTGTCGTGGGAGTAGCAGCTGTCTATCACGCTTCTGTTGCCAGGCTGCCGTCAAGAAAAGGTTGAGACACACCCTAAGATTTTGAAAAATTGAAAGAGTTTTAAATCAACTCTATTTGAACTTTGTTCTTTGATGTGAAAACAAATAAAAATCGTTTTTAGATGTATGTTTTTCTTTTTTTTCTCTTTTTGCCCCTCTATACATGAGATAAAACTGTTAAGTTAAAATAACACCATTCAGGACTTGTCTGAAAGGTATTTATTCTGCTTTGAGAAAAAGACAAATGTTTGGTCTTTGTAAACAACACTTTGATCATGTCTTACATTTAAAAAAATGTCTCTGCAACTTGTTCTCATGGACACATTATGTGGGAATTTCTTTATTATTAATAGGAGGATTTTCATTAGCTGCAACAGAAGCAACACTACTTCTCCTCAAACAATTATAATGAAATGTAAGTAATGCAACTGCCCTGGTGTTTGGAACAAGACAAAACTCACAAACATATGCACAAAAACAAAAATGAATAATAAATTATTAATAGGAAAAATAACGTTATTATAATGAAACGTTCATATATCCATATTAGAAGCACTTTGTGATTAAATTCTTAAAGAACAGACGAACAGAACTGCTTATGAGGATTAAAACCAAAAAAAATTAAATAATTAAATCAAAGAAAAGCATGAACCCTCAGCAGAAACAAACGTAAGTGCATGGCAAATTATGGCTAATATTGGAAATATAGCAAAAGAAACATGAAGCAAAAAAGAGACACATGAATGAATTTGTTAGGGGTGAGGAAGTCTTATGGGGAGCACACACACACACGCACACGCGTGCGCACACACACACACACACACACACACACACACACACACACACACACACACACACACAAACCACCAAGGGGATTGGACCGTATGGATAAAGGCAAATGAAAAGAGGACAATACACTCATAATCATCAAACCACTCACAGGCAGACAAACCCAAACAAGCCAAGTAATCAAGCATACATACAAAGAAACTCCTCCACCAAAAAAGACGCAGTCTTCTTTTTTTCAATCTTATTCTTGTGGCTGTCTTCTTGTTGGATGTTTTTTTAAATGTGTTTTTGACAGCCAAAAAAAACCCAGCCCAGCTTAGCCTAGCATGTCGTCTGCATGTCAGACAGAGGGTCACTGGCTCCTAGTCTGCACTCCCTGTGTGTGTGTGTGTGTGTGTGGTCTGCATGTCAGACAGAGGGTCACTGGCTCCTAGTCTGCACTCCCTGTGTGTGTTTGTGTGGTCTGCATGTCAGACAGAGGGTCACTGGCTCCTAGTCTGCACTCCCTGTGTGTGTGTGTGTGTGTGTGTCTGCATGTCTCACTGCATGCACTCATGAGACAGAGGGTCACTGGCTCCTAGTCTGCACTCCTGTGTGTGTGTGTGTGGTCTGCATGTCAGACAGAGGGTCACTGGCTCCTAGTCTGCACTCCCTGTGTGTGTGTGTGTGGTCTGCATGTCAGACAGAGGGTCACTGGCTCCTAGTCTGCACTCCCTGTGTGTGTGTGTGTGGTCTGCATGTCAGACAGAGGGTCACTGGCTCCTAGTCTGCACTCCCTGTGTGTGTGTGTGTGTGTGTGTCTGCATGTCAGACAGAGGGCCACTGGCTCCTAGTCTGCCATCCCTGTGTGTGTGTGGTCTATATGTCAGACAGAGGGTCACTGGCTCCTAGTCTGCACTCCCTGTCATTGAATCTGGGTTCTACTATGGGCTTCTGCACCAGGTGGGTGACCGATTTCACACGCGTTCACTCAGGACTGTGAACAAGCGTATGCGCACAAACATAAAGCAAAGTCATGGCACAGGCTTTTTGCAACTCTCACATGGCACCCCTGTATGGTTAAATCGGGTAATCCTATCAACAACTGCGTGTCTGAGCGAGCGAGGGTTTGGTGGTGTCGCGGCACACACTCGTGCACGCCCCTGTCACGTTCAACATTTTTCACATCTGCTATAAACCAGGAAGGTTATATTTTGGTCGTACAACCATTAAACAACCACACAGAATTCAATGTGACCGCTTTTTGTTATTGTCTAGGTTGGCAGTCAAATTCATTAAACCTCCAAGGGCTGGAGCCACAGACAGACAGGACCGCCCTTATAAAGAGATTACACACACACACACACAAAACAACAACACACAGCGAACAGGAGACAATAGCTCTTTCAGATTGTCGCTAAGCAACAAGAAGGACTAAAAATACTATCTGCGCACGTTCTCCCGATATCTACACACACCTCGTATGCACTCAAATGCACACATACAAACACTTAAGGGACTTTATATAGCCAAATGTCAGCACGGGGGCTAATCTGGTCTTCTTTTCGCTCCTTTTCACCAAGTCACCAAGTCATTACGTTCTGCATCTAATCTTTACTCATCACTGTCTCTTCCATTCTTTAACTCACTGATTGTTTCCCTGTCATCTGTATTCTCACGTGAATTGGAATTATTCCTTACTGAGTTTCTTTCAGTCATGTTATAAAACAAAAAAAATCATTCAGAAACAAACACTTTTCCATTCTTCGAACTGGAGTGGAATTCATTTGGCCTTAACCTTGCAGAGCTGTGGAGCTGGTCTCGGCTGAGCTGTGCTGTGCTAACATAAAGTAGTTACCTTTAAATAGCATCTACACACTCAGAAAAAAATCCATACTATTAAAACAGTCCTTACAATTTGTAAAAAAAAAAAAAAAAAAAAAAGCTCGGACACTGTTACAGCTCACATCATCAGTCTGGATCAGTCTAAACTTGGTCAGATATTTAATATATTTATTCTCCTGATCAATTTTTATCAAATATCCAATTAACCCTGATCTTGATAAGGTCATAATTTGCCAGCTGTGGTTTCATTTACAGGGGATTGCTGAGCTGTAATAACGTGTAAGATAAAATCACTGAACAGACACTCTTATCCAGTATCCACATTACTACAGACCTTTTCTTAATCCTAACTCATATGGGATTTGAACCCACAAACCTGTGTAGAAAACACCATGTTCAGCCAACATAACTAATATCCTGCTATCATACTCAGAGAGACAGCTTTAGATGTGATATAATTTCCAAAGGACTGGCAAAGGGGCTTTGTTAAAGTCAGAAGGCGAGGTGTCACTAAGTGTCCCCAATCATAGTAGACAGCCCACTTGGTGCCAACAAGTGTTGCAAACATACCCTCTGAGAAAAGAATTGCTAATTTCATGTTCAGGCAAATGCATGAGCTCCGTTTACTCAAACTCAATGAAACAAAAACAACAGCACCATCCACCTAAACTATTCACCAAACCATGTGTTTCCAGAACAAGTTTATAGGCTGACAATCTCAGAATTGTCTGCCCAATCTATTCCAAGTTTCCCTCTTACTTGTAAAATAACACATATAATTGCCTGGTTATACCAGTTTGAAAAGTTACCACATTTTGTAAATATTTTTACTTTAATATTTTGAGCCTGGCTCAAGGATCAATGGATAACTCAACTATTCTTATGTCATTTAAGTTGGGCTGTGACAGGGCTTCCGATTACTGAGCTGTTAGAAGAGTGGTTCCCAGCCCCAGGAAGTTAGATAATATAGAAAACATAAACCCAAAAAGACATCATAGCCAAGACTGTTCACTTGACCGACTAACTTTACTCAATGCTCTCCCAAAACATTACACCAAACTCACCAGAGTTTCTACTCTGCTAAATCTTTCGTGAAGTGTCTTGGTATGACAATCTGTTTTGTGTGTAATGCTACCTGCCAGAAGCAGCGTAAAGGAGACAATTGAAAATGTGTCATTGGCGTCAATACTCTTGATTTAGCTGAAAACGATCGAATCACAGATTACTTGGTTTTGTATAACATGCCCCTCGTCACCACAATAACTTTAATGACGTCAGGTTCATACTAATGTATGTAGCAGACAACACAGAAGGGAAATCACTTTGGATTAATTGTTTGGCTTTACAGGAAATCCAAGCCGTTACCTTAATTCTTTTTTTTTCTTTTTCAACATAAAAACCATAGTTTGTTTAATTGTTTCACACAAACATCGACCCACGATACACAGTTAGAAACAATAGAGCCATCGTCATCATCGTCATCATCATCCTAATCCCAGTGATCATCGTCGTGGTGATAATCCTTAGATTTCATTGGTCCATTTTTTCTATCAAGTTTCTCTGTTTGTTCCATGTTCTTTCCTTGGGGTTTACCAGTACCTAAGATCCTGTTTGGGACATTTATTCATTTCCTGCTTGTTCAGAATAGTTTGGGTTAGCGTTGTTCATTTGTTTCCAGTAAAAGTCTTCACATATTTTATCTCGTAACCTTTTCATTGTCCTAAACACACCATCAGTTGATCACACAGATCGGAATTTTCATTACAGTATTTTTTTTCTTTACAATTTCACGATAATAACATCTACACGCAAACGCCATTGAAAAGGAGTAGAAAAGGTGTGTGAGGGCCAACATCTGATGGTGAACGAGATGCTTTAGGATTGGCTCAACTGGAGGGAAGGGGGGACGAGGCAGGATGTAAACATCCTCTACTAAGACAATATTAAGACCATCACAGTCTATTGGACAATAAGGCTGGACGGAGTAAGAGGAAGGAAAGAGAAAAAGGGGGAAAATGTGGGAAGAAAGAGGGCAGCGCCCCTACTGGACAGGAGAGTAACAGACAGCATCTCCTAGTAGAGAGGAAAGACAGTATTCACTATTGGACAGGAATGAACAAGGGCGGGTTCTTTTAGTAGCGTCAGCCAGCGACCCTTTAAAAGTTGTTTTAATGGGTCTGATAGAAGAGCAGGCAACTGACAGCTTTAGGTGGGATCAGAGATTAGGTTTAAATAGTTCGGCTGTTTCAAAATACATGTTGTCGTTGTGTTTTAAATAGTATTAGCATTTGGGCCGTGTGTAAAACGTCTGGGCCATGATGGAGTAAGCTTTTAATGTGACACTTATGTATGTATTTCATCAACTGGAAATCACTTCACACCAGAGAAGAAATCTTTTTAGACTCGGGTTTTTTGCACGTTTCTTCCGAAATGAACAAATGTCAGGAATCAACGCATTGGAACATTTGATGACATGCCCTCCGACGAATGAGCGTAGTGTATTTGATGTTTATTGCAGTAGTTTTTACTGAACAGTACATTAGGGAGCAGTAGGCAAGCCAGGTTTCAGCCACAGTCTTGTCCGGAGGATTATGTGTTCTTCTGTAGATGTTCCTTTAATTACGGCGGCAGCAGTGGAATCGGAGAGCGAGAGCACTAGTGAAGAGAGAAGGCACATCTTTTTTTAATTTCCTTTCTTTAACTTTCACTTTCCCTTCCTCTCTGCCTTTCCTTCAAACTCTCTCATTTCTCTGTCCCCTCCCTCTTGACAACTCATCAATCTCTCCCTCTCTCTCTTCCTCTCCCTTTCTCTCACTCTCTCTCTCTCTCTCTTACTCTCCCCCACTCCCTCTCCCTCTCTCTCTCCCTCTCTCTCCCTCTCTCCCTCCCTCTCCCTCTCCTCTTTCTCCTCTCTCTCTCTCCCTCTCCCTCTCCCTCTCCCTCTCCCTCTCCCTCTCCCTCTCTCTCTCCCCTCTCTCTCTCTCTCTCTCCCCTCTCTCTCTCCCTCCCTCTCTCTCTCTCTCTCTCTCTCTCTCCCTCTCTCTCTCTCCCTTCTCTCTACCTCTCTAGAACCCGGGTATGTGACAGTAAGCCTCCAGCGATGACAGCAGTATGTAAATCAGCCACATGAACACGAAGACCATTGACGTCACAATCTTGGTAGTCCTCGGCCCTCCGAGTTCGCCGCCAGCCACGGACGCCCGCCTCCTGTAGAGCAGCAGCATCACGCACACGCACGCCATCACAGTGAAGAGGGTGACGGAGAACGCCAGCGAGCCCGGGTCCACGCGGAACACCTTGCCCTTAGAACGCCAGAAGACGGCGGCGATGGTCCACGCCACTCCGATACCAAGGAACACGTTGACCGCATTACTGCCGGTGACGTTGCCAATGGAGGCGTCGGCGTATTGGTCCTGGATGGCCGCCACCTTACTGGCAAAGGTGTCTGGGAAAATGGCGGGAGGATTGTGTGTGGGGGTAAAAAAGGTAAAAGAGGGAGAGAGGAACGGAAGAGAAAAGAGGAAGGTGGGAGAGAAACAAAAGAAAGAGAGAAGTCGAGAGATGGGGAGAATTAGAGTAGAATAAACAAGGGGAATAATTGAGTATGAGAGAGAGAGAGAGAAAGAGAGAAGTAGAAAGAGAGAAGTAGAAAGTGAGACGAGGGAGAAGGAGAGAAATCAGATGAGTGATGAAAGAGACAAGAAAAATTATTAAACCAAGTTTGTAATAAAAGAAACTCGCATCAAGGCTGAAGAAAGATTATTACCCAAACTCATACGAAAAACAAACACACACTGACACAGGCGTACATATACAAAACAAACACACACTGACACAGACGTACACATACAAAACAAACACACACTGACACAGACGTACATATACAAAACAAACACACACTGACACAGACGTACATATACAAAACAAACACACACTGACACAGACGTACATATACAAAACAAACAAACACACACTGACACAGACGTACACATACAAAACACACAGACACACACACAAATTGGTGATCATCTTTCACACACAGTTACATAGTCACAACGCATTATAGCTTGAGACACACACAGGCACATACATCTGGTTTACAGGACATATAGGTTACAATAAAATGAAAAGTGTTTGTGAACAGATGATTGCGGGTGGGAGAAGAAAGAGATGGAGAGAAAGGACACTTTGCACTATACACAGCAGCAGTGTGTACATTTGTGTTGTGTGTTACCCTACTTCAGTGTGTGTGTATGGTTGTGTTGTGTGTAACCCTAATTTAATGTGTTTGTGAAAACCTTTTGCTTCGTGTGTGCTTATGCCTGTGTTGTGTGTAACCCTAGGTTGTGTGTAACCCAAGTGTGTGTGTGTGTGTGTGTGTGTGTGTGTGTGTGTGTGTGAAGCCTACCTGGTACAGAGGTCCCCAGCGCTACAAACACCACAGCAGTAACAGAGTCCTTCAGACCCACTGTACAGCCAAAGTGAGAAGCGAGGTCCCCAGTCACAGCAGTCAAAACTCCTAAAGCAAAATCAAATAATACATTTATTTGTTTGGGGAGCGGCAATTGGCAAATAATCAGATTCTGAATCAGTTTTATTTCATCCAAGTCTATTTACAGGTACAAGGAATTTGTTCTGACCACGCAAGATTTAATACACACATTTTAGAATGTATATGGACGGTCCAAACAGAGCAAGACACAAACAGTCCAACAAAAAAGACAATGCTTATTTGGCATATGTATTTTATTATATGTATTACATATGTATTATATGTATCTGTAATGGGTAAATATAAAATGTATTATATGTATCTGTAATGGGTAAATATAAAATAGATTATATGTATCTGTAATGGGTAAATATAAAATGTATTATATGTATCTGTAATGGGTAAATATAAAAATGTATTATATGTATCTGTAATGGGTAAATATAAAAATGTATTATATGTATCTGTAATGGGTAAATATAAATATGTATTATATGTATATGTAATGGGTAAATATAAAATGTATTATATGTATATGTAATGGGTAAATATAAAATGTATTATATGTATCTGTAATGGGTAAATATAAAATGTATTATATGTATATGTAATGGGTAAATATAAAATGTATTATATGTATATGTATATGTAATGGGTAAATATAAAATAGATTATATGTATCTGTAATGGGTAAATATAAAATGTATTATATGTATATGTAATGGGTAAATATAAAATGTATTATATGTATCTGTAATGGGTAAATATAAAATGTATTATATGTATATGTAATGGGTAAATATAAAATGTATTATATGTATCTGTAATGGGTAAATATAAAATGTATTATATGTATATGTAATGGGTAAATATAAAATGTATTATATGTATATGTAATGGGTAAATATAAAATGTATTATATGTATATGTAATGGGTAAATATAAAATGTATTATACACTGTGTGCAGAATTATTAGGCAAGTTGTATTTTTGAGGATTAATTTTATTATTGAACAACTACAGTGCTCTCAGTCAATCCAAAATGTTAATAAACCTCAATCCTGAATATTTAAGGAAGCAAAAGTGAGGTTTTGTGTGAGGCTATGTGTGCACAATTATTGGGCAACTCTTAGTGTGCAGAATTATTATGCAGCAAAATGAAAAATGAAAATTTTCCCATCTCACTTGTTTATTTGAATCTGTTAAAGTAACAAACAACTCAATTTACAAATAAACTCAAAAATGTACAAACTCAAAATTTAAAAAAAAAAAAAAAAAAACAGTGACCAATATAGCCACCCTTCTTTTCAATAACAGTTATTAGCCTTCCATTCATGGAGTCTGTCAGTTTCTTGATCTGTTGATGATCGACTTTTTGTGCAGCAGCCACCACAGCCTCCCATACACTGTTCAGAGAGGTGTACTGTTTTCCTCCCCCATAAAACTCCCGTTTAAGAAGGGCCCACAAGTTCTCAATAGGGTTTAAATCAGGTGACGAAGGGGGCCATGTCATAATTCTTTCATCTTTAAGGCCTTTACTGGCTAGCCACACAGTGGAGTACTTTGATGCATGCGATGGTGCATTGTCCTGCATAAAAATCATGGTCTTCTTGAAAGATGCAGACTTTTTCCTGTACCACTGCTTGAAGAAAGTATCTTCTAAAAACTGGCAGTAGGTTTGGGAGTTCATTTTAAGTCCATCTTCAACCCAAAAAGGTCCAACTAGCTCATCTTTAATAATACCAGCCCATACCATTACCCCACCTCCACCTTGCTGTCGTCTGAGTCGAAGTGGAGCTCTGTGCCCATACTGATCCAGCCACGGGCCCATCCATCTGGTCCGTCAAGAGTCACTCTCATCTCATCAGTCCATAAAACCTTTGAAAAATCTGTCTTCAGATATTTCCTGGCCCAGTCTTGACGTTTCAACTTATGTTTCTTGTTCAGTGGTGGTCGGATGTCAGCCTTCCTTACCTTGGCCATGTCTCTGAGCACTGAACACCTTGTACTTCTGGGCACTCCAGGTAGGTTGCAGTTCTGGAATATGACAGCACTGGAGGATAATGGGTTCCTGATAGCTTCACGTTTGATTCTTCTCAAATCTTTGGCAGTTAATTTGCGGGTTTTTTTCTCAACACGTTTCTTGTGACTCTGTTGAGCATTTGCTACAAAACGTTTGATGGTTCTGTGATCACGCCCCAATATCTTAGCAATTTCAAGAGTGCTGCATTCTTCTGAAATACTTTTTACAATTTTTGACTTTTCAGTCAGTTAAATCTCTTTTTTGGCCCATTTTGCCAGAGGAAAAGAAGCTGCCTAATAATTATGCACACCTTGATATAGGGTGTTGATCTCCTTAGGCCACACCCTCCCTTATTACACAAATACATATCACCTGAAATGGTTAAATCCAATAAGGATTCAAGTTTATACAGCTTGGAGTTGGAAAAAATCATTAAAATGAGGATATGGTCAAAATACTCACTTGCCTAATAATTCTGCACACAGTGTATGTATATGTAATGGGTAAATATAAAATAGATTATATGTATCTGTAATGGATAAATATAAAATGTATTATATGTATATGTAATGGGTAAATATAAAATTTATTATATGTATATGTAATGGGTAAATATAAAATAGATAATATGTATATGTAATGGGTAAATATAAAATAGATAATATGTATATGTAATGGGTAAATATAAAAATGTATTATATGTATCTGAATAGTGCATAAGGACCAGTGACTAGGTTCTAGTTCCAGATGGGCATGTGAGTTTGCATAAGTCACCCTAGTGAATGAATGTATATGCAAATTTGCAGACGGAGCAATATCTAATTGTATATACAGTTGTGCGAAGAAGAGCAATGTCCAGTTATGGTTCAAGATGTCTTTAGAGTTTTTGTATCATTTTTGTATTCCTCTATAGTCATATATGTGGATGCATCACAGCTTAATAACATTATTTTTCACACAGTTTTTCTAACATCAGTGAAATGCCTTTATAGAATCACATTGCCTAGCCTGTGTTACGTACCTATCAGAGATATGGATACAATGAAACAGGCCCAGCCATTCCAGTACTCCGTCGGTGGGACAAAGGCAAACAGAACCTTCCAGAAGACAGTGAGGAAATGCATGATGTAGTCAAAACAGGAAGGTAGGCGCTCTTCGCCGCTCTCCTCTTCGTCATCATCACCTGTAAGGAGGAGAGATGAGGGGCAGTCTGAGTCCTACCAGTGTTTCTTTGGGTCATACTTGGCACTCAAAGTCCTACCAGGGCCAAATACGACCAAGGATGTTGGAGTATTTCCACAGCTAAAATGCAAACACATTCCTACAATTTGGATTATTCCCAACAACTATTTGTATGAAAAAAATATCTCCTTTGGTCAACTAGGTTTAAAAAATCTGTCTATATTTAATTAAATATATATTATATGCACAGTGTATTCGGAAAGTATTCACAGCGCTTCACTTTTACCCCACTTTGTAATGTTACAGCCTTATCTAAACACACCCCAATACCCCATAATGAAAACGTGAAAAACTTTTTCTAAATCTTTGCAAATCTATAAAAAAATAACATGCAGTTAATTATTCAAAGCCTCAGCCATGATACTCAGAATTGAGCTCAGGTGCAGACAGTTGCCATTGATCATCCTTGAGATGTTTCTACAACTTGATTGGAGTCAACTTGTGTTAAATTCAGTTGATTGGAAATTATCTGGAAAGGCACACACCTGTCAATATAAGGTCCCACAGTGGACTGTGCATGTCAGAGCACAAACCAAGCCATGAAGTCCAAAGAATTGTCTGTAGACCTCAGAGACGGGATTGTATCGTGGCACAGATCTGGGAAAGGGTCCCAATGAGCACAGTGGCCCACGATAATCTGTTAATGGAAGACGTTTGGAAGCACCAGGAGTCTTCCAGAGCGATTGGGGGAGGTGTCAGGGAGGTGTCCAAGAACCCGATGGTCTCTCTAAGAGCTCCAGTGTTGCTCTGTGAAGAAAGGAGATTTTTCCAGAAGGACAACCATCTCTGCAGCACTCCACCAATCAGGCCTGTATAATAGTGTGGCCAGATGGAAAACATTTTTCAGTAAAAGGCACATGACAGCCCATCTGGAGTTTCCCAAAAGGCACCTAAAGGACTGTCAGACCATGTGAAACAAGATTCTCTGGTCTGATGAAACAAAGATTGAACTCTTTGGCCTGAATGTCAAGCATCATCTCTGGAGGATACCAGGCATTGCTCATCACCTAGCCAGTACCATCCCTACAGTGAAGCATGGTGGTGGCAGCATCATGCTGTGGGTATTTTTTCAGCGTAAGTCTAGACAGGATCGAGGAAAAGATGAATGCAGCAATGTACAGAGACATCCTTGAAGAAAACCTGCTCCAGAGTGCTCTGGAACTCAGACTGGGGCAAATTATAATCTTACAACAGGACAACGACCATAAGAAAAAGAGGAGTGGCTTTGGGACAACTCTGCAAATGTCTATGATTGGCCCAGCCAGAGCCCAGACTTGAACTCGATTGAACATCTCCGGAAAGATCTGAAAAATGTCAGTGCACCGACGCTCCCCATCCAACCTGATGGAGGTTGAGAGGTCCTGCAAAAAAGAATGGGAGGAGCTGCCCAAAAATAGGTGTGCCAAGATTGTAGATAAATACTTAAAAATACTTCAGGCTGTAATTGCCAAAGATACTTCAACAAAGTATCTGACAAAGTCTGTGAAGACTTGAATGTGATATTTTCGTACTTAAATCTATAAAAAATATTAAACTAACTTTTTTCACTTTGTCATTATGGAGAATTGTGTGTAGAATTGAATCTATTTTGGAACAAGGCTGTAACATAATAAACTGTAGTAAAAGTGAAGCGCTGTGAATACTTTCCATATATGGGTTGCCATGGACAATTTTCGTACTTGAAGTCATCTTAGTGACCTAAGTCATCTTAGTGACCTAAGTCATCTTAGTGATCTAAGTCATCTTAGTGATCTAAGTCATCTTAGTGATCTAAGTCATCTTAGTGATCTAAGTCATCTTAGTGATCTAAGTCATCTTAGTGATCTAAGTCATCCTAGTGATCTAAGTCATCCTAGTGGTCTAAGTCATCCTAGTGATCTAAGTCATCTTAGTGATCTAAGTCATCTTAGTGATCTAAGTCATCTTAGTGATCTGTCAGTACATTCAATAAACAGTCAGAGACCCCTTTACATCCGTGGAAGCCTGGCAGTGTGACATCATGGCTTTGAATGATGAGCAATGGGAATCAAACATCCCATTACGACTTGGTCTGAATTCAGGAAATTCTGCTGACAGGAGATGACATCACGAGGACAGAAAGAGACAACGGGACAGGGAAGTGCAGTAGATACCTGCGCTGACAGTCACAGCATTGACGAACTGTTCTCTCCAGCTGCTGCTCCCCACCACCAATGCAAGGTTAGTCTTCTTGATCAGCTTATCTACCGTGCTCTACACACACACACACACACACACACACACACACACACACACACACACACACACACGCACAATAAAGATCCCCCACACACACACTCAGTTAATACGCAATCACAGACAGCTGAATCTTACCTTGAGATATGATTTTATTGTCATTTAATTATAAAGATATTACCGATTATCACTTGACAATAAAGGCGACACTACATTGGCGGATCTCAAGTTATGATTCGGCTTGTGGAATTAGTACACTAGCTTAAACAGAGAGACATAAGTTAGTGGTAGTTACTTAGCTTACATAAGACGCTTAACACGTACAGTACATACACACAGACCACACTGAAACACACACACACGTCCATGCGCTCGCATACAGACACACACACACACACAAGCGTAGTAGAACAGAGACAGAGAACCAGACTGAGAGAGAATACCTTGTTAGATCTCCTTATAAGGGTGTCCACCCCACACTTCACACGCACACGAACACACCAATGGTACACGAAAAGATGACGGTGAAACATAAATCCAAATCATACACGAAATGAGCACACAAAACGGATATAGATAACATACTAAACAAAGACCAAAATGAACACCGACAAATAAAGCGGCACACACAGACACACACACACACACCTTGAACTCGTAGGACTCCTCGATGACCACCTCGATGCGGGTGTTTTCTCCCAAACTGGGACAACCCATTTTGGCAACCTCGTCATCCGACGGCTTGTTCTCATTGGAGTCGCCTAGCAGTTGGGGAATGACGGACAGAGGATTATTTTCTGTATACCTTTGTGGCTAACATGGCTTTCAGGAAACGCATTCGCCGCTCTACTGAAGAAGAAATGTTCCTCTTTATCGCTTCCAGTTGTAACAGAAGCTGGAGAGTCACTTATCGGGGTTCTACTAATTGAAAAGCCGAGGTGGGCTGTCAAGTCGCGTGTTAAAGCTCGACTTGAGTTCGACGTTTCTCGATCGCTGAACAGGCACTTAGTTTGTAGGAATGTGTTCTGGGATTTTTGGGCCTTAAAGACAATCGGCAGCGCCGTACAAAGTAGCCAATCACCTGCCCAGGTTCACACAAAGTGGCAAAGCAATTCATCAAAGTGACATAAAGACATGATTCAAGTTGAATAGCATCATGGGTAAGCCTTTGTATCGCGTGATTATTCTTTGTTCTGCGTTTATTTTGAAAGCCCATGAGTGCAGTACAATCTGTGGAGGTGTGAAGTCTTTTTGAGCGAACAACTGCAAGCGCTAATACATGATCTGAAAATAGATATGTGAACATTTTGCTTCTCGTGCCAATGCAGCTGAAATAACACACACAGAGTAGAAAAACAACTGTCAAAAAAGTTTAGGAGACATGTAGAGTAAAGCCTGTGTTTGACAACTGTGTTTTTGTACCGGATCCCTACAGCATTTGCCTATTGCTTACACACTAAAAACAAATGCTTAGACCAAAGCCACAATACCCAATCTTCTAGTAGCATACATTTAAACACAGTGTAGCCATAGCTTAAACACATTCTTTTAAAATAATTCCCATCAGTGTGTTGCTGGTGATATGAAAGAGTAATTCAAATGGTGCTTGTTGTCACGATCTGCTTTTGGCAGATGGCAAGGAATAGACAATTGCAGAGAATAATTTCCAAAACAGGGTTTTTATTCTCATCCAGGCAGAACAGGCACTGAACATCAGAACTGAAACACTGAAACAACAAAACCAAGGAGTAAACTCAAAACAGGAATACCACAAACTAAAACACAAGAAATCATGGACTAGAACCGAACTAAACACAAACGGACTAACAGACAGAACACAGCATGAAACACAAAGACTCTAACAGGACTGACAGTGAATGAAACCTCAAGGACTACTAAACGGTTACAGTAACTAGAAACAAAGACAGAACTAATAAACCTAGACACAGACTATGCACCACAACCAGACAAACCCAACCAATACACAGACTGACAGGAATACAGTACTAAGCACAAAACCTCCATACAAACAAACAGACTCAAGACAAACGAACCAACATACCTTAACAAAGCCCGACACTCAGTGACACAGGGAAGACTAAATACTTGAACGAACAAGGAAATACATCTAACAAACGACAAAGTAACATGCATACCGACATGGAACGCAGACATGACACAGACATAGAACTAGAACCCAACGTACCTGAAACAATGACCGACACAGACAAACTGACACAGACCAAGCTAAATGCAGACACTAACGAACTGAACACAGAACAGGTGAGAAACAAACACAGGTGTAAGACATTGTCCTTGAATAATTCTCACTGCTGGCAAGGGGAGTGGCCACACTGGCATAGAGGGGAACAGAGGCAGTCTCTTACACTTGTGTGGAAAATAGTGTTAAATTGTGATTGCAGTGTTTCATTTTGCAATATATGTGAGTTGTTAATCTCCAAGTGTTAATGTCTGATTGGCTTGTGTGTAGAGTTTTGCATTAATGACCCAAATTCTGAAAACGTGTTTAAGCATTAGGCAAAAACTGTAATACCCAAGACTGACATTCCCTGGCATTCCCACTTATATTAGCTTCCCTCCAATAAGGCATGTGCTACTGTTATTTACCACATGTTAAAAATGCGGTTGCCGACATCTTAAAATATAAAAATTCATAAATTTTGCTCGATTCTGCCAACAAGCTCGATTGAGGTCAGAGGCACCCCAGTCGCCACACGGAGTCCGAGAGCATAAAGAGGCAAACCAACCCTATGCAATTGACCCTTCCCTAAGCCACGCCCAAAGACCGCCACCGGCCAATCGTGGTTTAGCAATCGTAACTAGGCGCAGGAGGTCTGTCAAGCTTTCGAGCAAGGGAAACATGCCAACGCGTTGCGCTTATGGATTGTGTAAATCTGATACCCGATATCATAAAAGTTTGGATGGGGAGGTGGAATTTTTTCCTTTCCCAAAACCTAAAACCCAAGGGGAGAAATGCCGGGCGCTGATCAAGTAGTGTGGGAGGCCCCATTCACAACTAAATGTCGACAGGATTAACAAAAACAGTTACGTTTGCTCCTAGGTGAGAACACTAATGTTAGCTAGCTAGCTAGCTAGCTAACTAACTCAGCACAGCTTGGAAAATGACGGTTCTTTGTTCATAATGCATATATTTGAACGTAAAATAAGATGATTAAAGGCAGTACGGAGGCTCACTGAAATACTTTAAAATGTATTTCAGCATTTTGTTAATCGACGTCCGACCCTTGAATACCCTAATCCGATCGCAGCTCTCCCGGTATTTGGTCTAAGGACGGAACATCAGGGGGCTTGCCGGAGATCTCCCAGGAAAATGTTGGTATGCGAACGTAATTCTCTAATCGGTTGCATATTATGTCGTGGATATATCACTCGAATGCCTCTTTTGTCTTGCTCTTTCAGATATTTCACCTGATCGCCAAAAATGACTAAATATTTCATTGGGAATGTCTGACACCGGTGCATACACACTGCAATAGACGTGCCAAGCTCGAAAGCTTGCCAGGCGTAGCAACAGTAACTAAGGAGGGCGTGGCTTAGCGAAGGGTCAATTACTAATCCCCCAAACCCAGACGATGCTTGTCAATTGCTCTTCCCTTTGCGGGACCCCACTTGACTGATCCAGAAGCAGAATAAGAAGCTGGTCTTGCAAGATCTTGAAGTATTTTCTTTTATCTTGGAAAAGAGAGTAAGAATCTCTCTAAAACTTTGAACGATAGTGCTGGGTTTTGGTGACAGGTATCAGTAACTTAGTATTTTTCTCCTACCAAACTAGGGCATCAGGTAGCTGACAGTTAAACATGTTGGAGGGCTTGTTGCACTCGCAGTTTTGTCTCCATATGTTAGTTGGCGGCCGGCAAGAGAAAAGTGTCTATGTGCTGTGAGAAAAACAAAGCTGCTCTCGATTCGACATCAACCAACGATATGAGGTAAAGCAAAGAGAGGACAACGTCTAATGCTGTTGATATCCCCAAATCCCTCGCCTTCGCTGACATCTTGGGAATGATGTACGATTCTTCGGTTGCGTTTAGTGACCTCGCCCACCAGTTCCCGTGGTGGTGCATTTAAGCGTCTCCGACTGACTGGTTGATCGAGCATTTGAGCTGTGTTTGAGTTGATGATCAACGTGACCCGTTAAGCTGTGAGTTTAGACGGCCGATGAAGATGAACGCTTTGTACTATATCCGAAGGCCAGCGAAGACCGTTCAGAGAAGATTCACCACAAACCACCAACTCCCACACCAGTGCAATGGACCATGAGAGCAGGTAAATTGCCTAATAAATAATATGACATTTGAAGGTCCTTTAGCCAGACTAGTGGCGTGTGGAACAAACAGTTTATTTGGAGACAGTGCAGTCTGACAGCTGTGTGAGGTGTTCACGTTGGGTGATGGAGACGGAGAGTGTCCGGGGATTCCAAGTGTTTGAACCTCCAAAGCTTAAAAAACACGGGTCTCCTTGGTACCTCTGAAAACACTGTACATGCCATTGTGATATCCACCAGTGTATTTAAATATGGCATGCGTTAATTACATCCTGACAACGCTGAGAAGTACACTTGCTGTGCACTGTCTTTCCACTTCGTTTACTTTTCAAACACAACGACCTTCCACTAGAGCTGTTCCGCTACTTGTCATATCTGAAGGCGTGACCGAAAAAAGGAAGTCAATGGTGGTTTAAACTATGTCATTTTATAAATTGCTTTGTTAACTTGCGTAATGGCTATTATGGAGAAACCTTACATGTCCGATAATCAGTGTTACCTGAAAACCCTGGATCAGAGTTAACGCTAGCAAACTCTCTTTTGAGATACACCAGAATCAAGTGCCTGTCTTCACTTTTTGTACTGAATAACTCCATTGTGTGATATCCATAGTATCCTTATCTACCTTTGAGAAAGCTGATTAATTATTATAGAGATAAAAATGTTGTTATCTATATTCTGAATCACCATATGTGCTACGTCTTACAGTAAAACTGATGGCTTTTTATTTTAGCTTCTACTGAGTTATGTTAAATAATACCTCTAGTTGATATCTTCAGCTTCCAGAAACAGGCCATGTAAACACTATATTTCGATTCAGCTGGTTGTTATCGTTGGTGTCCAGATGTATGCTTGGCTGTTGCTGAAGCTAATTATTTTTTTTGTTAATTATTTCATCCAAGACTGTTGTAGAACATGAGGAATATTTAATCGCATACATTATATCAGAACAAGGATCAGTCACTTGAAGAGAGAAACAGAGAGAGGGAAATGGGCAAAACACTGGAAAAAAAGAGATAAAGAGAAAGCCAGAGATAATTTAGCGGTTTTACTCAAATTTGTGACAGCGCAAATATAATTTTGGAAAATAACTTCAACTACAATAAAGTCAAGAATTAAATATGTATTATACATTATGTTCTTATAATTAAGTTAATTCAAATCAACACAAATTACCACCACTGAAAAGAAGACCAGAAGTAATTAATGTCATTGATTGAATAGCTTTGACCACTAACAACCACTACCGTTTTAGATATTTCTAACTAACTATTCATATTATTATCCTGGCCACTATGTATTATATTTGTTAAACTGGGGACTTCTATTTTTGTCTTTCTTTCCCTTACTTATGCAGTATATGTAAATATATTAATGCCCAAGTTCAACTTGACACACACCACAAAACACCAACACCCGTACCGTGTTTCTGGCCAACGTCCAATAGGAGTGGCTCCCCCAGTTCCATGGTGAACATCTTGTTCTTCTCATACAGCTCATCATCGATAATTTTCACTTCGATTATCTTCCTGCAGAGAGAAAGAGAGGGGGAGGAGGAGGAAAAGAAAACACAATACATTTGAACAGTTCTTTACCGAAATCTGTACTGGCAATGTAAATAGGAGGGAGAGGAGACTGGGGAGGGAGGGAGAGAGAGAAAGCAGAGAGAGAGAGAGAGAGAGAGAGAGAGAGAGAGAGAGAGAGAGAGATGGAGAGAGAGAGAGAATAGAGAGAGAGGGAGAGAGAGAGAGAGAGGGAGAGAGAGAGGGAGAGAGAGAGAGAGAGAGAGAGCAGAAGGAGCGAGATGGATGAGATGGGGGAGAGCAAGGAGATAGGAAAAGAATGGGGGGGGTAGGATGTGGGGAGATGAGGTGGCGAGAGGGGAGGAAGTGAGAGAGGAAATAGAAGTAAAATGATTTTACTATCTCTATTGATCACTTGCAGAGAAACAGCCACATCAAAAAAAGGTTAAAGTTAACATGAAGACACATCCACTCACTCATAGCTAAGGTGAGTAAGTGAATTAGCTGTGGGGCAAAATAGTGCAAAACAGCCCTTTAATATGAGTGCTGGCTGCAACCAGGAAACCGGGGTACAAACAAACACAGAATAATAAACATATATAGTACATGTTCCTACATAATGCATACCATCACGCGCATCAAACTGCAGATCTCTTTTCATATATTCTGTATGCTGCCAGAATAAGACACACACACAAGTCATGCATACACTTATTAACATTACACCCCCCCCCCCACGTACGTTCACTTAAATTCAATCTTGCACCATGTATAATGAATGACTACGCTTCTGTGAAAGACTTTAAAAGCCATTTCAGATAAGTGTGTAAACATCATGAAGACAGTTCTCTATACATAGAGTGCACGACTGTGCCCCTTAAATGTATTTCACATTTTGTTGTTGTCAGTGCCTCAGTCTCATGCATTTAAATTAGGATTTGTTTAGCCACTTACACACTCCACACTTTTAATGGACACTCGGATTATTGTGAAACTAAATTGTGTATAAAATCCACAAAACAGACATATATTGTCATTGAATTGTCTGAACTCCTAAAGTGTGGAACATGGGTTGGTATTTGAAAGTGATTGGTCACACTTTTATATGACAATAACAAAATGTTTTATCCAAACGTGCAGATTGTGGTAATGTAAACAATGCAGTCCATGAATCAATATTACAATAACAGAGGTTTTGTTGTTTATTCTCTGTACTCCAAAAAACTATGACTCAGAGGTGTTTGAGGGTGTTTACATCCACAAACATTGAACTGTAAAATAATTACATCAAACAATCAGTCAATCAAATGTTTTTTAAAAACCCTTTTACAAGAAAGTTGTCACAAATTGCTTTTAAAAGCCTGAACCCGACAGAGCACAGCAACCAGGAAAACTCCCGGATGGGTCGAATTTAGGATGAAACCTAGAGAGGAACCAGGCTCTGAGGGGTGGCCAGTTCTCTGACTATGCTGGGTATACTTATAATAGTTTAGTTTAATAATGATAATTTTTTCAAATAAAATAGTCCAGGTCAAATACATTCAGAAAAGGACAAACGTGAGTGTTGAGGGTTTGGTAGATTGGAATTCAAAAAATCCCTTTAGCTCATCATCCTTTTATCGACTGAATGGGGGGAGGACTACTATACCCGATCTTGCAATAATTAACACCATCTTGAATAAAGTTGTCATATTTAGTACCTGGCTGCAAGACTTGAGCATTCAAGGACGGACTAGAATCTGACACACAGAGTTCATGAGTCCCTGCTGATGCTCTGCCAGGCCTGTAGCCATTTACAGTACCTTTTGGTTTTACAGTAAATTAAGATTTGGGCATTTTTGCCTTCAGTGTTTAATCAAGTAAAACGCATGCATGATTGAACTGACAATAAACCTACTAACAAGTCAATGTCCGGCTGTAAAGTCAGTCGCTAGGTGAATTGCCCCCCAATGCGTTATGAGGCCTTTCATGATATTTTGCTAAATTATTCCCAACATTTCTTCTGACAGGACTCCATAAAATCAGCTGTGGCCTAGTTTCAATAGGATCATGGGGTTACCATCACTGGCAGACACATAGACAGCTGGTATTTTGGCAATGTCAGAGGTGTTACTGCGCTGAAGCTGTTGAACCAGCAAAGGAAGACAGATTTCAGTTTGACAGGTCTAATGCCAGCTAATTTTACCTCGAACTTCCCCTACACAACAAAATTAAACAGATTTAATCTAAGTCGGTTTTTCCTTATTCTATCCAGAATCTGTGTTCTATACACATGATAGAACAATCAGCACTATATAAAATGTACATGCTAAAAAGCAAGGGTATTATGAGAGAGAGACAGAGAGAATAACAGACACTAGATGTAAGGTTGGTATAAGGAGGTAAAAAAGAAGAAAAAGTTGGGCAGAAAAAAGTAAAACCAGAGAAAACACTTTTACTTTGACTTACTACAGTAGAATTCCCTCAAAGTTGCACATAAGATACAGCCATAATTTTTCTCCGGTATTTCAGCCAAAGCCATTGTTGGCAATTAGGCCCAAGGACAGAAAGACTGATTTTTTTCACCTTGTCCACTTGGGGGATTCGATTTTGCCCGTTCATGGATTCAATCTAGCAACCCGCCTCGCTCAAGGACAGATTTCTTTACCTTGTTAGCTCGGGAATTCTATCGAGCAATCTATCTTTTACTGGTAAGAAGCTCTAACCAGTAGGCTACGTTTGATTTAATTGAATCAAAGACAGCCTATTTGGATGTTTAGCATTAACATTTGTAGAATTCCCCTGATAAAAGAATTGCGTGAAGGACAAAGACAGGCGAAGAAGAAAAATTGCGTTTAGGTTTATACCGTGTTCATTTAGTGCAGTTTTTCTCTCTCAGGTAGAAATGAACGTCCATGTTTACATTACAGAAAAAAAACATTTGAAAAGGGAAAAAGGCCTTTGATGATACAGAAGGTATCGTGTTGATTAAGCATGTAGAAAATGGAATGCCCTTTGTGAATGTAGAAAGAAAAGCGTACATTACTGGGTGAAGGGTGCCTAACCACAGAAATCTCATTGAACTGAGATTTATACATACACATACACTCTGTATCATTTTAGAAACCCTTGTTCAATATTACACACAACTACGCACGCACGCATGCCGCACGCACACACACACACACACACACACACACACACACACACACACACACACACACACACACACACACACACACACACACACACACACACACACACACACACACACACACACACACACACACACACACACACACACACACACACACACACACACACACACAAACAAGTACAAGCATTGAGACTTTTCTGATAGACTTCTGCAGCTGAGCACTGGAGCTAATGAACGTTTATACTACCAAGATAAAGAAGCCTTTAAACTAATTTCAGTGGGCAATAAGAAATTATGCTGCAGTCTAGAGCGGCAATACCCTTTGAAATTCAGTTATAAGAGAGGACAATCTTAAGGAGAGACAATGGGGGAAAGAGTCTAGGGGGGACATGAAAGAAATAAAAAAGAGCATCAGATAAGAATAGAGAAAAGGAGAAATAAAAAAAGAGAAAGAAATACATTGTACACTGCCTTCCAAAGTATTCGCCCCCTGGGCATTTCCCCTATTTTGTTCCTTTACAACCTGGAATTAATATAAACTTTTTTGGAGTTGGTATCATTTGATTTACACACCATACCTACTACTGTGAAGATGACATTTACAACAATTGTACAACAAACCTTAAGACAATATTTTGTAAAGCAACCTTTTGGAGCAATTACAGTTGCAATTATCTTTGGGGTATGTCTCCAAGAGCTTGGTACATCTAGCAACTTGGAATACGAGGGAAAAAGGAAAAACTTTTACAGCTACTTGAATTTGGATGGGTTCCGCTGGTGTTCAACCAATCAATGTTTATGTAATACCACATATTGTGAATTGGATTGAGGTCTGGGCTTTGACTAGGCCATTCTCAATTAAATGTTTCCCCTTGAGTCACTTGGGTGTTGCTTTAACAGGATGCTTTGGACCATTGTCCTGCTGGAAGCGAAATCTCCATCCCAGTCTCTGCATTTGGCGCCAACCATCATCACTTTAATTCTGACCCGATTCCCCAAATCCTGCTGTTGAAAAACATCCCCACAGTATGATGCTGCCACCACCATGCTTCATTATGGGGATGATGTTCTCAGGGGGATAAATGGTGTTCGGTCTGCGCCAGACGTAGCATTTTTCTTGATGACCATAAAGCTCAATTTTAGTCTCTTTGTTGTCAGTCTGAATAATGCCGTCCTTGCCTGGTCTGTGAGTTTTGATGGGCGGCCCTTACTTGGCAAGTTTGTTGCGGTACAATATTTTTTGTATTTTATAATAATCAATATAAATGTGCTACCTGGGATGTTCAAATTCAGATTTTTTTTAAGTCATTATTGAAATATAGACTTTTAGGACAGGTGTATACTGAGATCATGTGACATCATGTGATCATATGTCACTTAGATTGCACACAGGTTGACTTTATTTAACTATTTATGTGACTTCTAAAATGTTTTGGTTTTCACCAAATCTCATTTTGAGGTTTCATAGCAAATCGGGTGAATATTCACCTGAAGCTTTTTCGAATATTTTCTAACAAATTAATTGTATTAATTTTACATCCCAAAGTTGGACAATTTTGTGTTTGCCCATTACATGAAATCCAATAATAGAATAATTTGAATATATTTTCAAGGCACTGGATAAAACAAAAAGAGAAATAGAGGGGAGAGACAAGATGAACTAGTTACAGCCTCTTACAGAATACAGCCGATTTCAGCGGAATAAGTTTTAAGCCTATAGGTGCCGTTTAGCACAAGTAACGATGGGAAACAGGCTAACAATACTCAAACAAGTAATGATGGGAAACAGGCTAACAATACTCAAACAAGTAATGACGGGAAACAGGCTAACAATACTCAAACAAGTAATGATGGGAAACAGGCTAACAATACTCAAACAAGTAATGATGGGGAAACAGGCTAAAAATACTCAAACAAGTAATGATGGGAAACAGGCTAACAATACTCAAACAAGTAATGATGGGAAACAGGCTAACAATACTCAAACAAGTAATGACGGGAAACAGGCTAACAATACTCAAAAAGTAATGATGGGAAACAGGCTAACAATACTCAAACAAGTAATGATGGGAAACAGGCTAACAATACTCAAACAAGTAATGATGGGGAAACAGGCTAACAATACTCAAACAAGTAATGGCGGGAAACAGTCTAACAATACTCAAACAAGTAATGATGGGGAAACAGGCTAACAATACTCAAACAAGTAATGATGGGAAACAGGCTAACAATACTCAAACAAGTAATGATGGGGAAACAGGCTAACAATACTCAAACAAGTAATGATGGGAAACAGGCTAACAATACTCAAACAAGTAATGACGGGAAACAGGCTAACAATACTCAAACATGAGCAAGTTTTAACAGGGATGTTGTAACAGCTGTGCAGTGCAAACCGCTGCACTTCAATTTTTTATTTATTTTAGTTACAGTTTGTGTGTTTCTATGTTCTGTTTCAAGCCCGTGTTAATTGATTTCACCTGCATCCCGTTTGCCCTTCATCTCCCATCGATTTAGTTTCCCCAGTCCCATGTGTTTGGCATTGGTCATTGTTTGATGTGACGTTGCTGTTTAAGTCTTTTGTTTTTCAGCATGTTACACCACTCCTCTGCCTGTGTCCTGCATTACATTGCAGATGTATTTAAGTGTGATGTACGAAAAACCGTGATCCCTGTGACATCCTGAGACCTCTGTATTTCCTGTGCCTGAGTGGTGCAAAATCCACTTAACACCTAAATCTCTGTTTTGATTGCTTTCGTTTTCCTGTGTTGACTTGCTTCCACTCCTGCTTGCGCCCTTTTGTTCGACCAACCCCCCCCCTCCCCCTTTACAGAAATGTGTATAAAAACTGACCAAACTCACCAGAGTTAAATGGGCTCAACAGACGCAAACCCTATCTTGGTCTGAGATTGAAGGGCACATCTACAAATTGAAGAGAGTTGAAAAGATTTTTTGCTACACACAAACATAATCACTAATACTGAAGTCAGTATCGGAATGTGTAGATAGACGTTTGGCACTGTCACTAAAAACAAACTGCACTATCAATATAGTAGATCAAATCCAACCGTCCTCAGGTGACTAGGGTGGTCCATCCGGCTAACCTGATTCCTTCATTGTCTTTGTACATTTATTAGATTTTCAGTATTACGCATCTATGATGTATCTAGAAGCAGGGATTTGAGGGAGATTTTGAGTGAACAATTTGAAGGTGAATCTCTGGCCAGCGTTGCCCAGTTAAGCTTCATGCAACAGATGGGGGATTAATAAGGGCCAAAGCATGGGGCGAACTGGTTAGGTACTCTTTGGTAACAATTGATCTGTGCTGTCCAATTGCCCTCGGACCACAGGGCAACAGCAGGGTGGGAGGAGTCAGGGGTTGTCTGGCCTGCATGCATCACTGCCCTGTTGTCAAATGAGACCGTAATGGAGGCTAGGTAGCTGCTGATGACCCTTCAGCAGAACATACAATGATAAAGGTAGTGAGGATGGACTTGCTGGTGGTGTTGTGCCGGGCCAGCTGCCATAAGTGGTACAGTACATGCATCTGCAAGCCTTTTAAGGATTGTAGTGGTGTTTTCCTTCAACCTGAGGTAGCGGGCAATTATCAGTACCTAAGGATTTGAGATTGTATGTCAAATTAGTCAAGCTAACAGTTAAGCCCGAAATCAAACCGGAGAGGGCCTGGACTTTTTTTACAGTGTTTTTGTTTGGGTTAAGTTCCGTGTTGTTTTGAGTGCATCAAGCCACCAGCCGTTTCACCTCTACATAATATTGTGGATATGAAAAGTCTACACACCCCTGTAAAAATGCCAGGTTTTTGTGTGGTGAACGATAAATTAAACACAAACAATTCAACTTAAATCTTTCAAGAGGAAAAATGGAAACTAAAAACCTTACCTAAATTATTTGTTGAAGCACCTTTTGATTTTATTAGAGCACTCTTTTTGTGTAGGAGTCTTTTTTGAAAAAGCGCTCCAAATCTGTCAGATTGCGAGGTCATCTCCTATACATGGATTCAGTCATCTTCCAACGGGAGTATCTTGACAGATTTATCGTTGGAGGTATCCTCATTGGGAGTGGAGTGAGAATATATACTTTATCATGACAATATAGACAGACTAATGTGTTCTAGACAAGACCACCTAATCGATTCAGCGACCTGGAGTGCAGGTAATTGTTTTAAAAGCGTTATTAAATGTCTCTTCACCCCAATCTCCAGAGAAAAAATGACATAGCTATTATGTGTCCATACAATTTTGTGATTTTACAGATATGATCACTCAGCAGTTAAACTGAAGGGAGCCGAGGGTGTTCTAAGCCGCCGGACACTTACACAGCTGCAGGACGGGTTCAAATCCGTCCCACGGCTCTTTAAGCTATGAGGATATATTTCCCATAGTTTAACAAAACATAGAATATGCACAAATGCATATCAATGGTTATGGAGAAAATGTATATTTTATCACAGAACATTTTGAAAGATGTCAAAAAATTGTGTATATGTTTTCACAAAATATTTGTGCATTCAATAACTGCCTTAAATCTGACATAGACATCACTATGCAGGTATTTTATTGAACAATTAATTGAATAATAAGTCCCCTCGAAATTCCTGAATTATTTGTGCGTATTATTTGGCATTCTATGCTTTATTGGACCGTGACACATTGTATAAGATAGAGGAACATGGTTTCTCTGAGAGCGCTGTGTGTCATATTCAGACCTAAGCTTCAGCAGTACAATGTGAAACAGAGGCAACAGGCAACAGTTTCCACAGCTAGACCACCCTGGGCCACAATGTCTCAAGTGTCTTTTTTATTGTCCAACAGTTGCATTAATAACAATAGTTTTTTTTAAAAGCTTTTATCAATCTCAATGGATTTTGCAAATAGCATGTAGCATAGACCCCTGGAGTAAAGCACACGTAGGGGACCTACAATAGGCACACAGTCTGATTGACACTGGCAGATGTTGCTACGGGTTAGAAGACGATGGTAAGTGCTAAAAAAGGGAGATCACGCAACACGCTGGAGGTTGACTGATATTGTTGTGACTTGTGTGTATTTGAGAAAGATATTGAGACAGTAGAGAGCAATAGAAAGCGTGAGAAATGTTGAGGGATAAAGGGAGGTTGATGGAGGGAGAGAGTGAAAATGCGTGCATGATTTATTTTTTATTATACTAAAATGAGAGCAACAGTAAGAAAGACAGGTTAAAGAGGACATATAGTATTTGCATACAGTGGGAAGAATAAGTATTTGATACACTGGCGATTTTGCAGGTTTTCCCACTTACAAAGCATGTAGGAGTCTGTCATTTTTATCATAGGTACTGGACATCGCAATGATAAGTTTCTCGTCCATGTTTTTAGCTAGTGAGGGAGTTTTAAGCTAGATAGTAAAAACGAGAAGAGACTTCTTGATGCAGAGAACATCTGCCCGGCCATTGGTTATCGCCAAAATGCATGGGACTTAAATAATATACAACAGAGCAGACAAGCAAAAAGAAAATCTAATGTTTGGAGCAAATGGTGAAGAGCTAGTCCCTCGAAACGGATAATTAACTGTTATTTGTAAGTATTATGGAATTAGGCCAAGTGTAAAGCAAGACCAAATATTATGCACAGGGTATTTTAGAAGTGTGTCTGCACCAAACTGCAACATTACTAACTGGTTCAACCACCTGAAAAAACACCACAAAGTGAAGTATGATGAATGAATGAAGGCGAAGAACAATAATGACCCTTACGATAATCCTCATCCTTGGCCAGCGGCAGCTTTTTCTGCATAGGTCTGAATATTTTCTCTTTGGTTGCAATCTGTGATAGCATATATACTTTTACTTAGTCTGTATATTTAATTTATATTTTATTTCAAGGAGATGATGCACTTAAGGGACCAGTTTTATTTAATGCCAAGACGTGGAACGAGGGTGGTCAAGAAGGGACAGGTGGTTTGTGTCCCGGTAAGATCTAAAATGTTGGTTCACCTGTGATCTAAACCACACACACATGCGCGCGCACACACACACGCACGCAGAACGATTGGTGTGATTATGTCAGGCAGTTCGGGAGACAGGGTCAGATTTGGGACGACAGGAGCCTCTGACTAAGACAGGGTCTGTGAGAATTAGTACACACACACACACACACACACACACACACACACACACATAAATACCCACACACTGTGTGTTTGTGTGTAGCTGCAATACCACACAGCAAAAGTAACACTAATGAAAGAAGATGGGACTCTAAAGGATCAGAGAGATAGAGAGAAAAACAAAGAGAGACGGGGGAAGAGAAAGGGAGAGATGGGTGAGAGAGACTGGGAGAGAAACAAAGAGAGACAGAGGGAGAGAAAGGGAGAGATGGGTGAGAGAGACTGAGAGAGAAACAAAGAGAGACAGAGGGAGAGAAAGGGAGAGATGGGTGAGAGAGGGAGAGAGAAACAAAGAGAGACAGAGGGAGAGAAAGGGAGAGATGGGTGAGAGAGACTGAGAGAGAAACAAAGAGAGACAGAGGGAGAGAAAGGGAGAGATGGGTGAGAGAGACTGAGAGAGAAACAAAGAGAGACAGAGGGAGAGAAAGGGAGAGATGGGTGAGAGAGACTGAGAGAGAAACAAAGAGAGACAGAGGGAGAGAAAGGGAGAGATGGGTGAGAGAGACTGAGAGAGAAACAAAGAGAGACAGAGGGAGAGAAAGGGAGAGATGGGTGAGAGAGGGAGAGAGAAACAAAGAGAGACGGGGGAAGAGAAAGGGAGAGATGGGTGAGAGAGACTGAGAGAGAAACAAAGAGAGACAGAGGGAGAGAAAGGGAGAGATGGGTGAGAGAGACTGAGAGAGAAACAAAGAGAGACAGAGGGAGAGATGGGTGAGAGAGAGTGAGAGAGAAACAAAGAGAGAGAGAGAAAGGGAGAGATGGGTGAGAGAGACTGAGAGGGACAAGAGTGGGAGAGTGGGCAAGAGACAACAAGACAGAGAGAGCGGGTAGAGGGAGGTGAGTTTAGGGAGAGAGACAGTGAGGTGGGGGGGTGGGGGGTGCAGGACAGGGATTGAGGTGAGACAAGAGAAAGGGGTTGTGTGAAAAAAGAGAGGTAGAGAAAAAGAGACAGGAAGGGACAAAGGGCGGGAGATAGATTGACGGGGGAGAATGCGATAGAGAAGACATAACAAACGTATGCACTCTGGATAAGCTTGTCTGCCAAAATGAAGGAGAAAAAAGTGACAACTTAAATGATGTACATTCCCGGACTGACCAGTCCAGCTCCTGGCACTTCCTGTCCAAAGTCGCCCGGTCATGTCGATGATCAAGACTGCGTCTGACGACACCTGCCGGCGCGATCCACAGACCACCTGGTTGTGCTGCTATTTTTGTCCAAAGCTCTGAACACACAACTAGCATTTGACTCCTGAGGAGTCTGTGTGCTTTGATCCGCTGGTCATCAAAGCCTCTTTATGAGCAATTTAGCCTTAAAAAGGAAATTTGTCTTTATAGCCTGGCTCCTTTCTTGTTTTCTTCTTGGGTTCCTGACATTTTTAGCCACTGGGAATCTATTCCCTTTTGTTACTTGCTTTTTGGGGTTTCTACATTTTATTGATTGGTTTCACGACTTCTTCTGAAGAGAAATCATGTGTGGAAGGTTAATACAGCTATGAAAGTCTCCCCCCATCTGTCCTCATTGGCTGTCTGGAACTTACTCAGGAGGAACTGCTTCGCTCAAGGGCAAAATAATGGATTGATTGAGCGAATAAGCTCAGAAATTCAGTAAAGCAAAGTTGGTTATATCACAGTTCCTAATGGGCCAGGAGGGTGTTAGTTAGTTAATTCGGTCACAGCTGGTTTACATTGGGGTTTAATTGGAGTGTCACGGCTGGTGGGGATTTGGTGAGTATGTGTCTTTAAAAGTCACTGTGTTTGGGATTCACATTTGTTGGTTATTGTTTCCAGTTCACCAAGTTTAGTTAGAGGTGGGTGCGTGTATTTGAATGAGATTGCTGCTGTTAAAATAGATAGTATTTTAGAAGTTGCTGTATTTCCTTGCATCCAGTTGGTGTTTTTCGCTGTTCTCTGTTTGTTTTCCGTTTGTGTATTAATAAACATGTATTTCGAACGGATTAACCTGGCTCTCACATGGTTTTAATGCACTTGCATTGCCGAAAGCGTGACAGGTTAAATTATATTAAATAATTTACCTGACGGTCTTATCCAGACTGACTTATAATCACAGTGTCAGTAGATACATACTGGTCCTGTGGACTGACTTATAATCACAGTGTCAGTAGATACATACTGGCCCTGTGGACTGACTTATAATCACAGTGTCAGTAGATACATACTGGCCCTGAGGACTGACTTATAATCACAGTGTCAGTAGATACATACTGGCCCTGTGGACTGACTTATAATGACAGTGTCAGTAGATACATACTGGCCCTGTGGACTGACTTATAATGACAGTGTCAGTAGATACATACTGGCCCTGTGGACTGACTTATAATGACAGTGTCAGTAGATACATACTGGCCCTGTGGACTGACTTATAATGACAGTGTCAGTAGATACATACTGGCCCTGTGGACTGACTTATAATGACAGTGTCAGTAGATACATACTGGCCCTGTGGACTGACTTATAATGACAGTGTCAGTAGATACATACTGGCCCTGTGGACTGACTTATAATGACAGTGTCAGTAGATACATACTGGCCCTGTGGACTGACTCAGTAGATACATACTGGCCCTGTGGACTGACTTATAATGACAGTGTCAGTAGATACATACTGGCCCTGTGGACTGAGTGTCAGTAGATACATACTGGCCCTGTGGACTGACTTATAATGACAGTGTCAGTAGATACATACTGGCCCTGTGGACTGACTTATAATGACAGTGTCAGTAGATACATACTGGCCCTGTGGACTGACTTATAATGACAGTGTCAGTAGATACATACTGGCCCTGTGGACTGACTTATAATGACAGTGTCAGTAGATACATACTGGTCCTGTGGACTGACTTATAATGACAGTGTCAGTAGATACATACTGGCCCTGTGGACTGACTTATAATGACAGTGTCAGTAGATACATACTGGCCCTGTGGACTGACTTATAATGACAGTGTCAGTAGATACATACTGGCCCTGTGGACTGACTTATAATGACAGTGTCAGTAGATACATACTGGCCCTGTGGACTGACTTATAATGACAGTGTCAGTAGATACATACTGGTCCTGTGGACTGACTTATAATGACAGTGTCAGTAGATACATACTGGCCCTGTGGACTTACTTATGGTTTTCAGTTATAATGCTCATATATGATGCACATCAAGCCTATAACAACTTATATCCATGATATATTGGGCCATATATCACCCCCCGTGCCTTATTGCTAACATTTATCGCTAGAGAGAAATAAAAAGCATCAGAGCAGTAACATTTCCAATGAGTTGCCAGGAGAAAAGAGCAACCAGTGAAGACCTACATGACATTTTACACATAAGCAGTATCTACGTCAACTATTTGGTCATTAGTATGACGTTTTTATATGACAATGTGGGTGCTCGTATCCTTTTGAAATGTGTGTGTGTGAAGTTTGTGAGTGTAAGGTTTACTCATAAAATGCTAAATGCTGATTTCACTTTCATGCTTTTTCGTTTCATTTTTTCTAGGTTCCGCTTGCTTTGGCAATGAATACAAATGTTTCCAGTGCCAATAAAGCCCCTTTGAATAAAATCGAGAGTGAAATATAGAGAGAGCTAGAAGGAAATGCAGGGAGACAGTGAAGCAAAGAAGAGGATGTGACCAACAACAGCGACCAACATCCCGCTGAAACCAAACAGACCAAAGCACCAGAACGAAACACCTCATGTCTAAGTCACACACACACACACACACAAACCAGACTGAAACCACAGAATTACAAGCAGTAACTCAACACCACAGTGGAACCGTTCCCTGAAAGAGAGAAGACCGTGATGAAGAAGAAGAATGGGAAAGACGAGGGATAATTGGAGATGAAAAGAAAGGTACCGACGGAGAGAATTAGCGAAAGAGATATTAATAAAATAAAGAAGATGAAAGGTTAGGGGGATTTCTCACAGCACTCAGGTGGCTGCTCCTATAAACTGTGAAACGGAACCACACCATCACACCCAATCAACACCCCCACTATGATTATAAGAAGTAGTGTAGCTATGCATGTCAATGTGTGTGTGTGTGTGTGTGTGTGTGTGTGTGTGTGTGTGTGTGTGTGTGTGTGTGTGTGTGTGTGTGTGTGCGTGCGTGTGCGAGAGCATTCGTCTGTGCGTGTCTGCATTTCATGAGAAGTTGGAGGATTTTCGTGACTTGGTCGGTTGTCATAGCAATGGCCGACATGTCTCTCGTAAGTTTTCCTCAACGTCATCGAAACCTCCCCCCAGGAACCGTGATTGTTCGAACGCATCTCGACTTCGGACTGTTGAAACGACACAACTCTCCAACGTTGTGTTGAGAGAGCTATAGGTACAGATGGACATTGAGAGATGGAGCAAAATGAACACGCAAGATAAATGTTCTCTTCGTCAACATTGTATGTTACTTGCTTCACCCATGTTTTATGTTCAACTTAAATGAGCAGCTCAAAAGTAAAGGCAGGAGAAGAGGGGGAGCGCGGGTTTGAAGTTTCTATCACGAGACACACACTCACACATGCCATTGTGATTGACAGTTCTCCAGGAGGTAGCAGGTAGGTTTCTGGCCCAGAGTCCTGGCTATTGTCACACGTAATCAACCAACGCCAACCTGGCGTTCTGCCCTCTGCTGAAATGGATACAAACACATGATATACACAGTCCTGAACACCGTATATCTTCATCTTCTTCACCATACTTCCCATCTTCTCTACCACCTCGCTTCCTCTTCACCTCTCCGCGTCTGACCCTCTCCAACCTAATTTTCACCAATTTCCTCTTATATCATGCTATCTTCATTTCTCACCAACCTACTTTTGCCTCGGCTCTAACACATCTCCCTTCTGTTCCTGTCACCAGCCAAATCTATTACCCGTCTTGGTTCAATCCACTTCCCCTCTTCAATCTATTTTTGCTTCTGCTTCTAAACATCTTCCTCCTTGCCTACTGATCTCCTCCAACCTACAGTATCTCACAAAAGTGAGTGCATCCCTCAGGTTTTTGTAAATATTTAATTATATCTTTTCGTGTGACAACATTGAAGAAATGACACTTTGCTACAATGTTTAGGACATGCTGTATATGTGGTCCTCGGCCCTCTTCCTCTACCCCCTCTGACCAAACATTCAGACTGCAGTTGGCCTAAGCCACTATGAGCCTCTGGTCTCATCCACGCCCCATTCTCACTCTGTGTCCTCCTCCAACTACCCATTCATCTCTCCTTTCTTCCCTCTGTCAGCCTATCACCTACTCCGCTCCGGCTGTTAGTTGTTTTGACCTCTATCCATCTCTCCTGCTGAAACCGTTCTATGTTTATCCCCACACAAGATGTATTGGCGCTCTACCTCTTCACATTGTCCAAGCAAGTGGAACATATCCATTTCTTCTTGCGATCACTTAACTTCCTCTCTGTCTCTTTCTCTCCACTCTCCTTGAATAATTCCACCTGGGATGTTCATACAGATGAAACATATTTCATTCAGTCTAGAATTTAGTTGCATCAATAATCAAAGGGTCAGTGGCACATTATCAGTCCTAATAAAAACCCTGATTATTTGCTTTGAAGATTAACATGATTCCTCTGTGGATCCTAAATCAAATGAGGTGGGTGTTTTTGTGTGTGAGTGACAGACAGACAAAACAGAGAATCACAGAGAGAGAGAGAGAGAGATTGCTACAGACGGAAAACTAGTGTATTCTGGTGAATCTGTTGTATTCCCATTGTGTGGCAAACACACACGCGCACGCACGCACGCACACACGCGCACGCACAAACGCGCACACGCGCACACGCACACAAGCACACACGCACACAAGCACACACACACACGCACACACGCACACACACATCTGTTGAATTCCCATGTCTAACATAGACCATAAGCCATGCAATACACTTTTTTGTCTAACAAATGGAGACGAAATCCTGAAGGATAAACAGGAAAAATCCTGAAGGATAAAGAGAGATATATAGAGAAATATAGAGATCTATAGAGAAATATAGAGAAATATAGAGAAATATAGAGATCTATAGAGAAATATAGAGATATATAGAGAAATATAGAGATATATAGAGAAATATAGAGATCTATAGAGAAATATAGAGATATATAGAGAAATATAGAGATCTATAGAGAAATATAGAGATATATAGAGAAATATAGAGATATATAGAGAAATATAGAGATCTATAGAGAAATATAGAGATATATAGAGAAATATAGAGAAATATAGAGATATATAGAGAAATATAGAGATATATAGAGAAATATAGAGATCTATAGAGAAATATAGAGAAATATAGAGATCTATAGAAAAATATAGAGATCTATAGAGAAATATAGAGATATATAGAGAAATATAGAGATATATAGAGAAATATAGAGATCTATAGAGAAATATAGAGATCTATAGAGAAATATAGAGAAATATAAAGAAAAATAGAGAAATATAAAGAAATATAGAGAAATATAGAGATCTATAGAGAAATATAGAGAAATATAAAGAAATATAGAGAAATATAGAGAAATATAGAGATATATAGAGAAATATAGAGAAATATAGAGATATATAGAGAAATATAGAGATATATAGAGAAATATAGAGATATATAGAGAAATATAGAGATATATAGAGAAATATAGAGATCTGTAGAGAAATATAGAAATATAGAGAAATATAGAGATCTATAGAGAAATATAGAGATATATAGAGAAATATAGAGAAATATAGAGATATATAGAGATATATAGAGAAATATAGAGATCTATAGAGAAATATAGAGAAATATAAAGAAAAATAGAGAAATATAAATAAATATAGAGAAATATAGAGAAATATAGAGATCTATAGAGAAATATAGAGAAATATAAAGAAATATAGAGAAATATAGAGAAATATATTGAAATATAGAGAAATATAGAGATAAATAGAGAAATATAGAGAAATATAGAGAAATATAGAGAAATATATTGAAATATAGAAATATAGAGATAAATAGAGAAATATAGAGAAATATATTGATATATAGAGAAATATAGAGATATATAGAGAAATATATTGAAATATAGAGATCTATGGAGATCTATAGAGAAATATAGAGATATATAGAGAAATATATTGATATATAGAGAAATATAGAGATATATAGAGATATATAGGGGGAAGATAGAAAAAAAAGAGAACGAGGAATATAGGGAGTATATGTGACAGGCGAACTCTGAATGGGAACCTTCAAGTTCACTTCCTTTACTAGTTATGGGTGACATTCAGTAGGTGACTAGTACTGCAGATGCCCCAAATTGATAGACCTCACTTCCAGTTTCTCTAAAACATGTAGCCCAAAAATACACAGCAGACAAAAATTATTGATCAAATAATGTAAACCGATCAAAACGGCAATAGTGGAGTTATGGTTCCACTATGGTTACGTTTGAATCTGGACGGTACCCTCTTCCACAAATTGTTCCACCATTTGGTGAATTGGAAGTACATCCCTTTACACGCTCCTCACAGAACACACCAAACGAGAAAGCCAGAAAAGCCAAAGCAAGATTGAAAAGTGCACAAACCAATGGCCCCTTTGTGTGGGTGTTTGTGTGTGTCTGTGCAAGTGTACGGTCGGCTGTCGCACAGAGAGAGAATGTTTACGCCAGTACCAATAACAGTACCAATACCAATAACAGTACCAATAACAGTACCAATAACAGTACCTGTACCAATAACAGTACCAATACCAATAACAGTACCAATACCAATAACAGTACCTGTACCAATAACAGTACCAGTACCAATAACAGTACCAATACCAATAACAGTACCAATAACAGTACCAATAACAGTACCTGTACCAATAACAGTACCAATACCAATAACAGTACCAATACCAATAACAGTACCTGTACCAATAACAGTACCAGTACCAATAACAGTACCAATACCAATAACAGTACCAATAACAGTAACAATAACAGTACCTGTACCAATAACAGTACCAGTACCAATAACAGTACCAATACCAATAACAGTACCAGTACCAATAACAGTACCAATACAAATAACAGTACCTGTACCAATAACAGTACCAATACCAATAACAGTACCTGTACCAATAACAGTACCAGTACCAATAACAGTACCAATACCAATAACAGTACCTGTACCAATAACAGTACCAGTACCAATAACAGTACCTGTACCAATAACAGTACCAATACCAATAACAGTACCAATACCAATAACAGTACCTGTACCAATAACAGTACCAGTACCAATAACAGTACCAATACAAATAACAGTACCTGTACCAATAACAGTACCAATACCAATAACAGTACCTGTACCAATAACAGTACCAGTACCAATAACAGTACCAATACCAATAACAGTACCTGTACCAATAACAGTACCAGTACCAATAACAGTACCTGTACCAATAACAGTACCAGTACCAATAACAGTACCAGTACCAATAACAGTACCAGTACCAATAACAGTATCAATAACAGTACCAATACCAGTACCAATACCAGTACCAATACCAATAACAGTACCTGTACAAATAACAGTACCAGTACCAATAACAGTACCAGTACCAATAACAGTACCAATAACAGTACCAGTACCAATAACAGTACCAGTACCAATACCAATAACAGTACCAGTACCAATAACAGTACCAGTACCAATAACAGTACCAATACCAATAACAGTACCAGTACCAGTACCAATAACAGTACCAATACAAATAACAGTACCTGTACCAATAACAGTACCAATACCAATAACAGTACCTGTACCAATAACAGTACCAGTACCAATAACAGTACCAATACCAATAACAGTACCTGTACCAATAACAGTACCAGTACCAATAACAGTACCTGTACCAATAACAGTACCAATACCAATACCAATAACAGTACCAATAACAGTACCTGTACCAATAACAGTACCAGTACCAGTACCAATAACAGTACCAATACCAATACCAGTACCAGTACCAATACCAGTACCAATACCAATAACAGTATCAATAACAGTACCAATACCAATACCAGTACCAATAACAGTACCAATACCAATAACAGTACCAGTACCAATAACAGTACCTGTACCAGTACCAGTACCAATACCAATAACAGTACCAATACCAGTACCAATACCAATAACAGTATCAATAACAGTACCAATAACAGTACCTGTACCAGTACCAGTACCAGTACCAATAACAGTACCTGTACCAATAACAGTACCAATACCAATAACAGTACCAATACCAATAACAGTACCAATACCAATAACAGTATCAATACCAATAACAGTACCAATACCAATAACAGTATCAATAACAGTACCAGTACCAATAACAGTACCAATACCAATAACAGTATCAATAACAGTACCAGTACCAATAACAGTACCAATACCAATAACAGTATCAATAACAGTACCAGTGCCAATAACAGTACCTGTACCAATACCAGTACCAATAACAGTACCTGTACCAATAACAGTACCAATAACAGTACCTGTACCAATAACAGTACCAGTACCAATAACAGTACCAGTACTAATAACAGTACCAATACCAATAATAGTATCAATAACAGTACCAGTACCAATAACAGTACCTGTACCAATAACAGTACCAATACCAATAACAGTACCAATCGCAATAACAGTACCAATACCAATAACAGTACCAGTACCAATAACAGTACCAATAACAGTACCAATACCAATAACAGTACCAGTACCAATAACAGTACCTGTACCAATAACAGTACCTGTACCAATAACAGTACCAGTACTAATAACAGTACCTGTACCAATAACAGTACCTGTACCAATAACAGTACCTGTACCAATAACAGTACCAATACCAATACCAATAACAGTACCTGTACCAATAACAGTACCTGTACCAATAACAGTACCAGTACCAATAACAGTACCAGTACTAATAACAGTACCAATACCAATAACAGTACCAATAACAATACCAGTACCAGTACTAATAACAGTACCAATACCAATAACAATACCAATAACAATACCAGTACTAATAACAGTACCTATAACAGTACCAATAACAGTACCAGTACCAATAACAGTACTAATAACAGTACTAATAACATTACCAATAACAGTACCAGTACTAATAACAGTACCAGTATCAATAACAGTACTAATAACATTACCAATAACAGTACCAGTACTAATAACAGTACCAGTATCAATAACAGTACCAATAACAGTACCAATAACAGTACCAGTACCAATAACATTACCTGTACCCATAACAGTACCAATACTAATAACAGTACCAGTGCTAATAACAGTACCTATAACAGTACCAGTACCAATAACAGTACCAGTACTAATAACAGTACCAATAACATTACCAGTACCAATAACAGTACCAGTACTAATAACAGTACCAATAACATTACCAATAACAGTACCAGTACTAATAACAGTACCAGTACTAATAACAGTACCAATAACAGTACCAGTACTAATAACAGTACCAATAACAGTACCAGTACTAATAACAGTACCGGTACTAATAACAGTACCAGTACTAATAACAGTACCAATAACAGTACCAGTACTAATAACAGTACCAATAACAGTACCAATAACAGTACCAATAACAGTACTAATAACAGTACCAGTACTAATAACAGTACCAGCACTAATAACAAGACCAATAACAGTACCAGCATGTGGTACCAGGAATGTTCAAAGGATGTGTGAAGCTGCTTCACAAGCTTGATATTCGGACCTGATGTTTTGCAGTAAAGCCACAGTATTTGTGGAAAGCCCAAATCATAATCCACTTATTTTAGTGTCCAGATTAATTCTGAAGTCTCTCTTGAGTCTGGAATTGTTTTCATACAAGTTGTGGGAGCTGTACTCAGCTAAATCCCAACCCATCTCTCCCCAAACAACTCACACATGTCCACTGACGCTGGCGGGGCTCGACATGACAACTCCACACTTTAGTTGAACTTTGCCCTTGACTTTGCAGACGACACAGAAGCTGTAAGGCTGATAAACAGCAATGATGACTCAGCCTACAGCGAAGAGGTAAGCAACACCAGGACATCCATCTCTCCCACAACATCAGCAGAACAACAGGAGATGATCCGGCTGGGATGACTGGACTGGTTGCAATTACACATAAAGATGATTTAGATTAGTGTGCAGTCTAATGTGATGTAATAGTTGTATTCATGTGTTGTGCTCACACACATGTACTCACAAACATGTACTCACACATGTACTCACACACATGTACTCACAAACATGTACTCACACATGTACTCACACACATGTACTCACACACATGTACTCACACATGTACTCACACACATGTACTCACACATGTACTCACACACATGTACTCACAAACATGTACTCACACATGTACTCACACACATGTACTCACACACATGTACTCACACACATGTACTCACACACACATGTACTCACACACATGTACTCACACACATGTACTCACACATGTACTCACACACATGCACTCACACACATGTACTGACACACATGCACTCACACACATGTACTCACACACACATGTACTCACACACATGTACGCACACACGTGTACTCGCACACATGTACTCACACACATGACCTCACACACATGTACTGACACACATGTACTCACACACATGTACTCACTCACTCACTGTTTTAGTCACTTATTTTATCTTTGGCCGTATTTAGTGTCTATTTTAAATCACATAATTTGTTGTTTCATTGTTTTGACTGTTGTTGCATTTGTGTTTGTGTAACCTGTTTATATGAAAAATAAAATGTGACATTTTTCCAACATCACCATTGTGTAACGGCTTATAAAGAAACCAATGTTTTACTATCAATAATAAGACAGTGGAGATATTTCAAGATTTCATATTTGATTTGACAAAATAAGGAAAAACAAAATGGAGAGACAGAAAATATTAGACTCAACATGACATTGAAAGGTCCAACTGAAGGCAGATGAAGAGAGAGAGAAGGTAGAGAGAAGATAAAGAGAAGGTAAAGAGAGATTACAAATAACCGTGAGACTGAGAGCAAATGCAGAGAGTAAGGAATAGAAGAGAGAGTGAGAGAAATATCGATCTGTTTCTGCCATTTTGTATGTGTGGGTCAATAGAAGGAGCAAGTTCATCCACAATCAGATCAGGATGCCTTCCAGACTGGCCTCATTTAAAATTACCAGCAGATTACATTCCCATCCTCTGATCCATCTCCCACCACTCCTTTTTCAGAAAATGCTAATTAATCTCAGACAGTTTGCCCTGTTCTATGTAGTGCACATCATTGTACAAGATTTTATGTTTCTTTGCCAAATTCACGCATTGGAATAGACATCAATTCTCTTCAACAAAAAGTTTATGTTTATGTAATTTTGAGCCTGTAATCGAAATCACAAACGCAGACGCTCCAGATACTGAACTAGTCGAGTTGTATTGCTTCTTTATGTTGCACAACAGTTTTCCAGTCTTAGTTTTTCATTATATGACTTTTTATGTTGAATTTTTCGTCTGTGTCTGTGTCCAGCCAACCTGAAACATGAGAGAAATGACGCATCAACAAAAGATGCAGCCCAGGTTGACGGCAGAGGAGCTCCATGGATGAACAGATTTCAAATCCCAAAAAAGGAATACCCATCACCCACCCGATGGCTGTGGCCAGACAGACAGAATTTGATTGAACCTTGATTGAGAACTAGGTGTGTTTTTCCTTTATTTTGTAGTAAATACATTACAGTGGTCGCCATGTTAATACACCGTTTGAATAGTGACTAGGGTCAATGTAGCACAGACAAAAATACAACATACATTTTGTACTGTATATTTCAGCTGTCTACGTAGTTGCTCTCAGTGCACATGAACAGCTGCAGTACAGATTTGACTATTGCCTCCCCACATTCCCCACAGTCTAAAAATAAAATATAACAAAGCCATAGATATTATTTGAATTCTTTTTTAAACATATTCAATTGCCATGACCACTTGTTTCCTCTGAAAACCACTGAACATGTTTAAACCTTTTTTTGCACTTTGCCTGACTTAAATGAATAGTAATGGACTGATAACATTCATATTTGGGTAATTACTTTATAACTAATATAATCTTAACGTTTAAGTCACTTGTTTCCATTATTTGGCGGATCAGCTCAGGTTAATGAAGTCATTTTGATCGAGAACAGATTAGTGCAGCAACAACCTGGGAGTAATTAGGGTTAACTGCCCAAATCAGAGAACCCATCCTTCATCTGGTCAGCTTAGGGATTTTATCTGCTAACCACTATCTGTCAGAGGCTTTAACAGATAGGCTACCTCCACCTATTCATGTCAATGTTAGGCCAAATTACACTAGTTGGAATTATTTAACAAAACAACCCCCCCAAATATTAGCATTCAAGTGTTCACACTTGGAGGGAATCTAATTTGATGTGCACTGCAAGACTTTCTTTAATAATAATAATAATAGATTTTATTTATAATGCACTTTTCATTTAGACAAACCTCAGAGTGCTAGAGTTAAGAACACAGAAAACATGGTAAAAAGAATAAGATAAAAACATTAATGTTATAAGTAGTAAATTTGCATTAAAATGCATAAGACGCATAAGTTTGCTTAAAAGTTTGCTTAAGTTAGGTTGTAGTTGCGGGATGAGTAACTCTTTCAGGTAAGGGGGGGCGTTTCCAGAAATGCACTGGTGAGTTAGATATCATGCTCATTGATATTTGGAGAATTGTGTAACAGTTGTTTCTAACCAGGGTAGAGGCACTCTGTGTGGGTACAGCTGGGCTGACCCAGGCCTGTAGGCTCCCGGCTGGCTCCAGGGGGGTGAAATGAGAGGCTGTGCTTGATGTCGAAGCTCTAATCTGGTGCTGGGCGGTGGAGAGAGCGGGAGCTTTTGGTTTTCTGTTTACTAATTAGAGACAGTATGACCACGGGGAAATGATCACATTGGGTTAGCGTTTGTTTTCTGGGTGTACGTGTCTGTCTGTGTATGTGTATGTCTGTGTACGTCTGTGTATGAATCTGTCTGTGTACGTGTCTGTCTGTGTACGTGTCTGTCTGTGTATGTGTCTGTCTGTGTATGTCTGTGTATGAGTCTGTCTGTGTATGCATCTGTCTGTGTACGTGTATGTCTGTGTATGAATCTGTCTGTGTAAGAGTCTGTCTGTGTATGTGTCTGTCTGTGTATGAATCTGTCTGTGTACGTGTCTGTCTGTGTATGTGTATGTCTGTTTATGAGTCTGTCTGTGTATGTCTGTGTACGTGTCTGTCTGTGTATGAGTCTGTCTGTGTACGTCTCTGTCTGTGTATGTGTCTGTCTGTGTATGAGTCTGTCTGTGTATGAGTCTGTCTGTGTATGTGTCTGTCTGTGTATGTGTCTGTCTGTGTATATGTCTGTCTGTGTATGTCTGTGTATGAATCTGTCTGCGTATGTGTCTTTCTGTGTATGAGTCTGTCTGTGTATGAGTCTGTCTGTGTATGAGTCTGTCTGTGTATGAGTCTGTCTGTGTATGAGTCTGTCTGTGTATGTGTCTGTCTGTGTATGTGCCTGTCTGTGTATGAGTCTGTCTGTGTATGAGTCTGTCTGTGTATGTGTCTGTCTGTGTATGTGCCTGTCTGTGTATGTGTCGGTCTGTGTACGTATCTGTCTGTGTATGAGTCTGTCTGTGTATGTGTCTGTCTGTGTACGTATCTGTCTGTGTATGAGTCTGTCTGTGTATGTGTCTGTCTGTGTATGTGTCTGTCTGTGTATGAGTCTGTCTGTGTATATGTCTGTCTGTGTATGTCTGTGTATGAATCTGTCTGCGTATGTGTCTTTCTGTGTATGAGTCTGTCTGTGTATGAGTCTGTCTGTGTACGTGTCTTTTACTGTATGTGTGTCCAAGCAGCGGCAAAGTTGGAAAAAACCACAGGCACAGAATTGACTGCAAAGAAAACAGGGAGAGGTACAGAAGCTAGAGTCGAGGGAGGGAGCGATTTCATATGTCCCTAATTATAAAAACCCACACCCAGTCACACACACATAACTGAAGAGTCAAAATGTGGGATGAAAAGAGAACATGAAGACAAAATGAAGACAACCATTTTTTGTAAATGTATGGATTATTCCCACAATTCATTTAGCCAGTCTGAGACAAGTGGAACACATGTGTCTAGATTTGAGTGTTAAATGTTTGGTCTGTGTGTGGGATTTATGGGTAAGAAACATATATACAAACACACACGCACAGACTGTTCACAGAGTCATACAGCAACAAACACCCACGTACGCACACACACATACACAGACCCACACACACAAACAGACGCACACACACAAACACACACATACACAGACCCACACACACAAACAGACGCACACACACAAACACACACATACACAGACGCACACACACAAACAGACGCACACACACAAACACACACATACACAGACGCACACACAAATGAACAATGCTGAATCATTTATTTCATGTCCTTATCTGCTTGGACACGTATACAAGTGACAACTTTACACAGCTTGTTAAACATTTACAGCTCATCCATTAAAACACGTAACTCTCCACTTGTCTCTCTATCTATTGGCCTGTGCCTCTCAATTCAAGTCAAATTTAAATAGCTTTATCGGCCTGAATTCACAATGTACATACAGAGTTTGGACGAAAAGCTCAGTTTTTAGGCGATTTTTAAGTTAAATGATGCTGAAATGTTCAAATAAATGCAGGAATGCTAACCCTAACCTTAACTGTGTGGGAACCTTGTGAAAGCCTGTTTTATTTGTATTCAGTTGCAAAATCTATTAGTCTTGACCAACTCGGGGGTTGACATACGGGGGTTGTGTTTCTTTTAGCTTTTCTCTCTAATTTTTTTTATTGCCTGCCCTTTCTTCCCCTCGTGTTTACATAAAAGCGTGATCACAGGTCCCCTTGGCGATAACAAAAGACATAAGACAAGTGTCACCCACCAAAGGACATACGAATTGAAGGAAGTGAAAAAAATCTGAGAGAGCAAAAAGGGAGGGTGTAAACATAGAGAGAGAAAGAATAAAAAGAGAAAGATGTATTATTATTGTTGCTCCTGCATCTCATTTCTATTGTGGGTTTCTCTTCACTGCTCTTTTCATTTCAACATGTGACACTTTGCCTGCGCAACATTGACATTGTCTTTCATGCCGTTAAAACGTGTTGAATTGGCCACGATAGAAACAAACAGAGAGATATGAGAGTCTCATGTATAGATAAAGAGAAAGAAAATGAAAGAAATAAAGAAGCGAAAGCGAGAGGAAAGATGGATAACTACAACATAAAAAGAGAGTTTTGAATAAAGAAGAAGCAAATTCTGACAGACTGACTGTCAGTACAAGGGAGAAGGGGGAGGGGGGTGGAGAGAAGGGGGGATGGAGAGAGAGAAGGGGGAGGAGGAAGAGAAGGGAGAGGAAGAAGAGAAGGGATAGGAGGAAGAGAAGGGGGAGGATAGAGAGAAGGGGAGGAGGAAGAGAAGGGGGAGGAGGAAGAGAAGGGAGAGGAAGAGAAGGGGGAGGAGGGGGAGAAGGGGGAGGAGGAAGAGAAGGGAGGGGAAGAAGAGAAGGGATAGGAGGAAGAGAAGGGGGAGGAGAGAGAGAAGGGGAGGAGGAAGAGAAGGGGGAGGAGGAAGAGAAGGGAGAGGAAGAGAAGGGGGAGGGAGAGAAGGGGAGGAGGGAGAGAAGGGGGAGGAGGAAGAGAAGGAATAGGAGGAAGAGAAGGGGGAGGAGAGAGAGAAGGGGAGGAGGGAGAGAAGGGGGAGGAGGAAGAGAAGGGAGAGGAAGAAGAGAAGGGATAGGAGGAAGAGAAGGGATAGGAGGAAGAGAAGGGGGAGGAGGAAGAGAAGGGGGAGGAGGGAGAGAAGGGGGAGGAAGAAGAGATGGGGGAGGAAGAAGAGAAGGGAGAGGAAGAAGAGAAGGGGGAGGATGAAGAGAAGGGATAGGAGGAAGAGAAGGGATAGGAGGAAGAGAAGGGGGAGGAGGGAGAGAAGGGGGAGGAAGAAGAGATGGGGGAGGAAGAAGAGAAGGGAGAGGAAGAAGAGATGGGGGAGGATGAAGAGAAGGGATAGGAGGAAGAGAAGGGATAGGAGGAAGAGAAGGGGGAGGAGGGAGAGAAGGGGGAGGAGGGAGAGAAGGGGGAGGAAGAAGAGATGGGGGAGGAAGAAGAGAAGGGAGAGGAAGAAGAGATGGGGGAGGATGAAGAGAAGGGATAGGAGGAAGAGAAGGGAGAGGAAGAGAAAGGGGAGGAGGGAGAGAAGGGTGGAGGAAGAAGAGAAGGGGGAGGAAGAAGGGAGAGGAAGAAGAGATGGAGGAGGATGAAGAGAAGGGATAGGAGGAAGAGAAGGGGGAGGGAGAGAAGGGGGAGGAGGGAGAGAAGGGGGAGGAAGAAGAGAAGGGAGAGGAGGGAGAGAAAGGTTTCGGGACAGTGAACAGGTGTCGCTACAGACCTTGAGCGAGTCCTAAATGCTGGGCTGTTTCCAATGAGGCGCACTCGTTTTTGCTAAAGGGCTACACTAACCTCATCCAATAAATATGGCACAGAATGTGGTTTTGGACGACATGTTGAATCGAGTAGCCTCGGGAGAGTCCTGCTCTAATTCCGCTGACATACACACAGACACTCACACACATATTAAACCCTCCACGCACACGTGTACTCCAAGATCCACTAACAGACGCGCACACACACACGCAAAACAACAACACTGACAAGGTCTACACACACTTGTGAAAATGGAAGCGCCTCAGGAGGTTCAAAAACTCCAACAGTTCTATAGCTACACCGTCAAACTCCAACAGTTCTATAGCTACACCGTCAAACTCCAACAGTTCTATAGCTACACCGTCAAACTCCAACAGTTCTATAGCTACACCGTCAAACTCCAACAGTTCTATAGCTACACCGTCAAACTCCAACAGTTCTATAGCTACACCATTAAACTCCAACAGTTCTATAGCTACACCATTAAACTCCAACAGTTCTATAGCTACACCGTCAAACTCCAACAGTTCTATAGCTACACCATTAAACTCCAACAGTTCTATAGCTACACCATTAAACTCCAACAGTTCTATAGCTACACCATTAAACTCCAACAGTTCTATAGCTACACCATTAAACTCCAACAGTTCTATAGCTACACCATTAAACTCCAACAGTTCTATAGCTACACCATTAAACTCCAACAGTTCTATAGCTACACCATTAAACTCCAACAGTTCTATAGCTACACCGTCAAACTCCAACAGTTCTATAGCTACACCATTAAACTCCAACAGTTCTATAGCTACACCATTAAACTCCAACAGTTCTATAGCTACACCATTAAACTCCAACAGTTCTATAGCTACACCATTAAACTCCAACAGTTCTATAGCTACACCATTAAACTCCAACAGTTCTATAGCTACACCATTAAACTCCAACAGTTCTATAGCTACACCATTAAACTCCAACAGTTCTATAGCTACACCATTAAACTCCAACAGTTCTATAGCTACACCATTAAACTCCAACAGTTCTATAGCTACACCATTAAACTCCAACAGTTGTATAGCTAATCCATTAAGAAGTGTCTTGACTGGCTGGTTCCACGCTCCGTATCATAGCATGCAGAGACGGCCCAGTGCATCATCAGGGTTGAACTACCTGCTATCCAGGACTTGTACACCGAGCGGTGTTGAAGGTAGGCCCCTAACATACCTGCTATCCAGGACTTGTACACCGGGCGGTGTTGAAGGTAGGCCCTAACATACCTGCTATCCAGGACTTGTACACCGGGCGGTGTTAAAGGTAGGCCCCTAACATACCTGCTATCCAGGACTTGTACACCGGGCGGTGTTAAAGTTAGGCCCTAACCGTTGTCACTGACTCCAGATTGACCACGGCACGGTCTTCATCTTCTTAATCAAAAACAGAACCAACAGGACCAAGAACAGCTTGTACACCTCAAGCTACCCAGTCTAATGTTTGTTGTGTACATTATTTTCCTGTCATTGTTTTTGTCTTGGTTTTCCACATTGTCAGGAGAATTCACAGTTCACTGTAAGCGATGTACCTGTGCTATTCGGCACACCTGACAAACATTTGGATATTACTTAATGCACAACCGCAGGAAAAGGAAAAACTCCATCTGGCAATGAAACGGTGAATTATGGGTCACAGAATCTAAAAATACTGTCTCCAGCAGAGAGCTGCCTGCTGTCTGGTTAGCCCTCAAGATGGCGCACACACAAACACATATGCACAAACACACACACAAACACATACGCACAAACACGCACATACAAACACATATGCACACAAACACATTCGCACAAAAACACAGACACATATGCACAAACACACACACAAATACATTATGCACAAACACACAAACACATATGCACAAAAACACAAACACATTTGCACACACATAAACACATACACACAAACACATATGCACAAAAACACACGGACACACAAACACACACACACATATGCACAAAAACACACACACACACAAACAAACACCTACTCACAAAAACACACAGACACACAGACACAGACAAACCATGTTACTATCCTTGTAGACACCCAAAATATATACCCATTTAAAAACATTATTTTTCAACAATACTAACCGTCCACCTAACCTGTGACCTGACAATTACCAGTAAACTAAACCCTTACCACTTATCCCAAGCGAGTGAAAGAGGAAACAATTATTTTGAAATATATGAATTACACCCACATATTTTGTATATGATATTTTTTCATTATTTTACTTTGTAAGCCGGGCTAGGAAAACAATGACGTGGGAGCAGTGAAGGTAAACTGTCTTTCTCTGGGAGAGAACAATGGTGTTTTTCATAGATTTGAACCAGTGTTGTGGACACGTGGTAAAAGGTGGTCAAGCTTTTGATTCCGAAAGCTGTGAGGTAAAGTTTATTGAGGCACAAATCTTTTGTCACTTTCCATGTCTTTAGTTTTTCCCAAACCTTCACTTTTACAATAATCATTAGGAAGAAATACTAACCTTATTACCGAAGCATAACACATATCTCTAACCCAAAACGTTTAGCGTTTTTCCCTTTGCCTGGAGAACGTCTCTTGGGCAAACATCAAATAGTGACGTGAGCATTGAGAACACACTTCAGGACGCACACACACACACACACCCACGTACACACATACGGTAATGCGCACGCACGCATACACACACACACATACGCACACACACACACGCCCACGTACACACATACACACATACACACATACGCCCACGTACACACATACACACATACGCACACACACACACGCCCACGCATACACACCGCTCCTGGCCATTCATTCATCATCAGTTCCCTTTCAATACACACTCCGCGCTTGTCTTTAGTTTTATCTATTTTCCCAGCCCTCTTTCTTTACCCTCTCATTTACCCTCCAGCGTTTCTGCTCTCCTTAGGTCTCAATCACGCTCTGTCCTGCTCTTTCTTTTCCTTTAATTTTCATTCCTTCTTTCTCTTTCCCCACCTCTCTCTGCTTCTGCTTTCCCCACCTCTCTCTGCTTCTGCTTTTCTCTCCTTCTCTCTCATTCTTTCGGTCTTTCTCTCTCTGTCAGGTCTTCTCTGCTGCTCTGTGGATTTCCACTGAGACTGACACAGTCTCCACTCTGTTCCTCCCTCCTGAACCGTGGCCACCCCTCCCATCTCACCCGGTCAACTTCACCACATACCTAAAGCACCTGGATCATGAACATAAAGTGAAAGAGCGAGGGAGAAAGAGAGAGCGAAGTAGGGAGGGAGGAGGGTGGGGGAGAATACTGTGAATTATTAGCTGGTTTTAATCTGTTAAATTGCCTTGGCAGTAACGGCAGGTGGTATTAAAGCCAACAAAGCTACTTCAGGTTATATTGAGTCGAAACAGACAAATGCAAGGATGAAAACGAGGAAAAGGGAGAGAGGACAAAGTGTTAATATATTAAAGTCAACGTCTTTTGCTGAAAACCAAAACATACACGACACCAACCTGAAGGGAACAACGGAAACAGGTGCTGGAATCATGTGAGGATTTTAAAACTATGCACCGATTGGGAAATTCTGGACCGATACCGATACCGATGTTTAACATAACAATTTGGCCGATGGCCGATGCCGATGTTTTTTATTTTTGTTATTTATTCCTTCTTTTGTGCCACGGAAACATACAAGTCTTTCGGCTCTTGTACTTTATTGACGGTCCCTAACTATAAGCACACGGAGGTTTCTGTCCGCCGATCACCCGGGTGTACTAACGCGGATTTGCTGGTTTAGAGACGGATCCGGCTCCGAGTCACCTGTAGTCTGGGTCCCGGAGGTGACTGTAACGCGGATTTGCCGGTTTAGAAACTAATCTGGCACGGAGTCACCTGCTGTCTGGGGTGGCTGCTTGCGGGAAAACCGGACCTGATCTCGGGCTCGGAATATCCGTTGAATATCCAATATCGAATATCCAACCAACTTTACCTCGGTCTGAGATGAAGCAAATATATTTGTGCGGGAATCTCGCACTATAAAAAGTAACCTTGCGGGAATGGTTTAAATTATGCGCAATCCCCGCAATCCCGCACCGAAATTCAAGCCCTGATATAGCCTAAACAAGCCAATCTACTTGCCCGAAGCTGATGCTTCTGATGAGCTAACTTCTCTCGTCAATTGTTCAAATGGGGAGAAGAGTGTTATAAAGTTTTCAATTAATTGCCACTGGTGCGCACTGAGAGTTGCCGGGAGGTCGTAGTCTGCAGCATATGTAGCAAGTGCGCGCTTTTGTTCCAGCAAGCTCTCCAAAAAAAGTTTCTCCTGAGCACAGCGTCCATGACACATATAAACATCGGCGAATGTCATTTTTATTTCCCGATGGCAGTTAACGAGGCAAATATCGGCCGTTACCGATGTTCAGCCGATGCATCGGTGCATCCCTAATTAAGACGGGAGAAAGTGGAAATACTAAAGATAAAAAGAGAGGGAAGGGAGAGAACGGAAAGAGGACGAAAGGAGCTCCAGAGAAGCAGAACGAGAAATAGGGGGAAGGTTTAATTGAAATGATCGATATAGAGAGAATCAATGCCTTTTGAATTTCTTTGAAAGTTCAAAGCATATCTGGGAGCTTCAAGATGATGCTAGTAGGCAGAAACGAGTCCATCATATTGGTCATATTTTGTACATCATCAACCATTTCAGGGAACATCTTATGACCTATAAGAAAACATCATAACAACAAAAATCATATCAATGTGATACAATGATTGGTCTGACAGACCAAACAGACAAAGATCCCAGGATGTTTCTCTAAGCCCATAAGATGTATTAACTGCCTGAGTCTCTATTCGCTCATACATACCCTACAGAGAAAGAACTAAATGGAGAGGATGGGAAAGGGGTGAGGGAGGAAGGGGAGAAACATGTTGGGAGTTGAGCATCGATAAGACGACCAGTTCGGGAAGATGGAAGGCAGGAAAAGCATGAGGAGGTAGCGAATGAGAGGAAGAAAGTGGGAGTGGAGGCGAGGAAATGTATCGATCTCGCTGAGCAGCTATTCAGCAGAAAGGCCTTCTATGTAATCACACGCTCTTACCTCTTTACATGAAAACGTCTTAATATTGATCCCCCCCTACAGACACCCTCTCCCACAAACATCAAAATCCAGATATGCTTTCTCCATTTTCTCTTTCTTCTTCTCTCTTCCTGAACCTGTTTTTTATCCTCCTCTCATGTCAATATTTCATCTAGCGATCGTTTGGTAAGTCATCTACGTGTATTTGTTTTTACACACACACACACACACACACACACACATAAACTAACAAATACAAGATGATTTGAAACAACTTTGGTTTCAACGAGAAGACACAATTCTGTCTTTGGCAAAATGTTTGCTCTCGATCTGTCCTGCATCCAACTAAAAGTGCCAAAGCGCAGTGCAAAATGATATGGAGTACAGTGTGAGGATGTGCAATTGACATGGATGAGTAAATGTGCCGGTATTCAGTTCAACAATGTTGCAAATTGAAAATATGCAGAGGGAAATGCAAGCGGAGAACATCTGTGCAAGTGGTAAACGGATAGTACAAACAGTAGGCATTGTGCAAAAGGCAAATATAATAAATAGGCAAGTAGTGTGCAAATGGCAGATCAAGTAAATACGTTGGCAGTGTGAAGGTAAGGTTACCGAAGGGTTCCAGAGTTCAGTATGTTAACAGCAGTAGGAAAGAAACTGTTCCTGAGCCTGCTGCTGCGGGTGAGTAGAGATGTGTAACGCTTGCCTGCTGGCAGGGGGGTTAACAGTTTATGGCTCGTGTGAAGTGATGTCCTTGATAATGCTTTCGCATTTCCCCCAAGCTGCATTCTCCCCATGCTGGCGGGAGTAAGATCGAAGAGGCTATCACTGATCCTGATACCCGGACAGCTAGCGTTCACCGTGGTCTGTGGACCGTGGTCGCGGTCAGTCGCTGGTCTGGAGCCCACGGCAGATTACTTGATGCGAGCACCCATTGTTGCTAGCGAGATCCACAACAGGGATGAGGCCTGTGTTCGGCCAGCCATTGTGCGCCAGGTTTCTGAGAAACACAGGTTAGCTGTGATCAGCACGATCCTTAGGTGTATGCGAGGAAATAGAGTGTCTTCTGGGAGGAAGTTCCTCAATGGGATTTGCCTTGACACCTGATGCGCTGTGTGTGACACCGTTTAAGCCTATTGAAGAGATCTTGTTGAAAATGGTGTCACTGAGAACGGCTCTCCTACACAGACTGTCATAAGTTAAACAAGTGAGTGATCGGTGCACCCTGTCGACGTGTAAAGAAAGTCTCTCAATCTCTGGGGATTTGAGCAGGGCCTTGTTACGTCACAATACGTCTTTCTTGCCAAAGCTTGTGAAGAGCTTATTCAAATCACAATAAGTAAAGTCGTTGCTTTTGTCTCCTGCCTTAACGGAGAGATTGAGAAGCGTCTCCATCGTTTGTACCCGAGTTGTGCATCGGCACGCTTTGTGACGCGCACGGCAGAGAGTGACACATCAGCTTTTTGTGTGTTATGGCGCTTAGGCGTCGGTTAAGACTGTCAAAATTGCTGTTCTCTCAGTGGCTTACGGAAGCAAACTGGCTTATGAAGTGATGGGCCGTTCTTTGCTTTTTGGAGTCAGAGCACATTCCATTCATGGCTGCATCCGATGCTCTTTTTAGAGCCGTGGGGTAAGAGGATAGGGTGCGTGCATTCTTATTGGCTTACACAGGGTGCTTACATTCTCATTGGCTGACACAGGGTGCCTACATTCTCATTGGCTGACGCAGGTATTTATTCTAAGACTGTTATGGTAAAATGTATCTTTAATCTGACGTGTCACATCAATTTGCCAGAAAACCATTCTGTAGTGGTAAGGTTGACATCCATGTTTGTACACAACTACTATTTGTGTATCCAATAATTAATTTCAAGTTTATATAAAAATATTGCTTCAGAATAACTGTTGCTTCGAACTCTGTCTCACCATGGATTTTCACAGCAAGTGTTATCTCCATCTGCTATGTCTCTTGAAATCAAACAGACTAGAATGTTGGTTGAGGCTGCCCTGGCTGGTTGACAAAACAACACTCACTCTAAACCTCGCTCAGACAGAACAATTCTGTCAAAACTTTGCTGCTCCATACATGTTTTATTGAGAGCAAAAACCAAAGTAATTGTAAACATAGATCGGAAAAAAATCGCTTCATTGCCGTCGCGTTGTCAACAAAAATCATTCTCTAAAAAAAGTTTTGCTTTTAATTTTCAATTGATTTGCGTTCCGAAAAGTGCGTTGGCATTTAACATTTTAAGTCGCAAAACCAAGTCTTTTGAATGTTTGTATTCAAACCAAAGTGATTCCAATATTTGCACTTGGTCTACAGTGGGACAGACTAACATACAAAAACACAAAGAGAAATAGACAGAGAAAAAAAAAGAAAAAATAAGAAAACAATAAGACAAACACAATCAGGCAACCAAACGATCCAGATAAGAGAACATTTAGACTTACATAGTTTCATCGTTCTGGAACTCCAGTTTTCCCGACACCTCTTCAAAGTCCTCTCCTCCCCGGGCCGTCCCATCGATGGTTCTGTAAGGCACAGCAACAAGCCCGCGGGCCCCCGACGTCCGCTGAACCTTGACCTCCATCAACCCAATGCTCTCGCTCACACGAATGGCGTCGCTCTCAAACGAAAATATCCCGGCGTGATCGTCGTCGTATATCGTCACCGTCGCCGTGTGTCCCTCGCCGAGCACGGCTTTCGGCGTGGAGTTTGAGTTTGTCTCCAGCGGGTCGTAGCCGGCCACGCGTGGGTTGCTAAGGTGAACGTAGAAGTACTCGTCCTCTTCGAAAATGTCGTCGTCGATCACGCCCACCGTGATCTCTTTTAGGGTCTCGCCCGGTTTGAAGAGGAGGGTTCCCTCGGCGAATTCATAATCGGAACCCGCATTGGCTGTGCCGTCTTCGGTCCGGTAGTCCACCTAGGAGATGGGGAAGGTGGGAGAGACAATAAAAAAACTATAATTAGAAAGAGAGAAAGGTGATTTACATGCACCAGTGTGTGGTTGAAATTAATAACTACACTCATTTAAGAACTGCATTTTGTGTTTACTCGTGCTGTCTTTGACTAGTGTTTAAATTTGTTTGATGTTGTGAAACATTTACGTGTGACAAACGTGCAATAAAATGAGAAATCCGTAAGGGGGCAAACACTTTTTCACACCACAGTATATCCGAGTTACTCCTTCTCCCTACCTTAACAGAAGCTCCTGGGTCTCCACCGTGACGACCCACGGTCAGTTTAAGGGATCCGCAGTTTTCAAAGCATTGGTAGTGGGTGGGTTCAAACTCCATCCGGGTCGTGTGGGGGTCATCCTCCTGGGCGTGAGGCTCATGGGAACTTACCACCTGACGAAGAGTACAATAGACTCGTTAAAACAGGGATGGTTCTACCTCCTATCGGTTTTTAAAACACGTATTTGGATATAATATCAAAAATAAAATCTGCAGAATTAAAATGCAAGCTACATTTTGTAAAGCATTGATTTAGTAAAATAGACCGATTGGGAGAATGTGCCTTGTGCATTTACAAAACAGCTGTGGATACCTTTTATTCATGTCCCCTTTTGTTAACCAGATGATTATCACATTGGCCAAATAGATCAGACTGGCTCATGAAGTCGTTACCTTTCTAGCCTGGTCTGCAGCATGCTTCTTAAGAATGTTCCCTGCTCCAATCATCATTCTGGTTGCCTGGATACGGTAGAATGCACGGCTCTTCTGCTGCTGGACCAACACCTGACAAAATACCCAATCAACGACTTGTAAACAGTCCAGACACCGTTCATAAGGTACACGAGAAACATCTATTTAGGGCTTTACGAATTCTTAATGCAATATTTGTCCATATGTAATAGGACCCTATATTCACAGTCCCTTAAGTGACAGCGTTGTTCTCATAAAATCTATATGAATGTTTTATGAAGCTTTTATATGCAATGACCTGGTGGTTCGCCAGCTTTATCGGCTGCTCCAAGGCTTGGCATTCACAGTATATATTATAGTGGTTACATGTAGAGGACAAAAGAATGCAAACGTGAAAAATTTAATAATAATATTGAAGGAACTAACATAAAGTGGGGCCACCATTTGTTTTCACAACAGCTCAAATCCATCTTGGAATGCCGTCCTGATCTGTATGTACTGGGAAAGTGGTGGAAATCAATTTTGCACTTTGCAATCCAGAACTTCCCATAAAGGTTACATTATGTTTAGATCTGGTTATTTGGGAAGTGGAAGGTTTTTCACGTCATCCGGTGTTCATAAGACCACTATTGAATTTGTTTAGCGGTAAATGAGGAAATTATGTTTGCATCATATGGTGCAGCTGGTCGTTATATGACCACACAGAAAAGCATCGGACCTAATCGGCATATTTCATATTGGCGAGGTCGGTGTACATTTTTTTCGAGGGGCTAAATTGACCTTTTTATATTATTGGCTGTGTCTTTGTCAACGCATTTGTCCATGTTCAGCACATGCTGTCACCATTTTTGAAACTTCGTCTTGACACATTGAATCGTTTTGCCGTTTCTTTAGCCGACGCAGCTGCAGTTCAAACACCCATTCCATGTCGTGTTTCCGTTACTTTGTCCACCCACTGTAATCAGTTCCTATGTCAAATCTACACTTTAAATGCTCTATCAAACCTTTACAAGCTTTTTACCTGGTAGTTTGCCATCTCTATGAGCTGCTCTGTGTCTTTATCAGGGTGTCTGGCTTTTAGCTCTTTCAGTGTCCTGGCCATATCTCTCCTGGCCACGTCCTCCAGATCCCGTGTTCCTCCCACTTCTCTGTCCTCCGTCATCCCTCCTTCCCTCCATCCATCCACCACCTGTCCATCCAGTTCCATCATGTCCATCTTGGTGAAGCCGCCCGGCCCCAACACCACCCCTCTTCCGCCTATCCCATCCATCCCCCCTTCTGACTCGATGATGATGCCTCGGTGCTTGTCGGCCCGGTAGCGCTTGCGGACGTACTTGTAAAAGAGGAGCCGTCGGTCAGCGACCCATGCCTGGACAACGCAGCTGAGAGAGGAAGAGAGCGGGCAGGAGAAAGAGTGAGGGCGGGACGAGGAGAGAGGGTGGGAGGAAGAGAGAGGGCGGGAGGAAGAGAGAGGGCGGGAGAAAAAGAGAGGGCGGGAGGAAGAGAGAGGGCGGGAGAAAGAGAGAGGGCGGGAGAAAGAGAGAGGGCGGGAGGAAGAGAGAGGGCGGGAGGAAGAGAGAGGGCGGGAGGAAGAGAGAGGGCGGGAGAAAGAGAGAGGGCGGGAGAAAGAGAGAGGGCGGGAGAAAGAGAGAGGGCGGGAGGAAGAGAGAGGGGCGGGAGGAAGAGAGAGGGCGGGAGGAAGAGAGAGGGCGGGAGGAAGAGAGGGCGGGAGGAAGAGAGAGGGCGGGAGGAAGAGAGAGGGTGGAAGTGAGACAGCGGGAGGAAGAGAGAGGGCGGGAGGAAGAGAGGGCGGGAGGAAAAGAGAGGGCGGGACGAGGAGAGAGGGTGGGAGGAAGAGAGAGGGCGGGTGTGAATAGTGTGTGAGCAAGTGTGCGTGTTTGAGATACCTACAAAATAGACCTTTGACCTTTCGCAATTCCACACAATGTCCTGCTCAGGGGTTAGAGTTGGGGTAAAAGTTACAATTTGGGTTAGAATAAAGGGTTAGTGTCTAGGGTTGTTAGGTTAAATGTTAGGGTTAGTCAGTTAGTGTTACTGATATAGATACAAAAAACGGAGTAGGGGATAACTTTCTTTATCGCCACAAGAAAATGTGTTTTTGTACAACTCACAGAGGGAAGAACAGAAAGGTGACCACAGCCTCCCAGACTTCCACCTCTCCAGGAGAGAATACTGACAGGATTAGGTAGAGCCAGATGTAAGCGAATACACTCCACGCCGCGGTCACAAAGAACACGCGCAGATGTTTAATCTTCCTGGTCTCTCCGTCAGGGACCACGTAGACACACAGGGCGATGATGATGAACATGTTGAAGGCTGCACTGCCCACAATGGTGGAAGGGCCCAGGGAACCAGCTTCAAATCCATGGCCACACACCTAAAAAAATACATGAATTTGTATAATGCACAGTATCTGTGTGTGTGTGTGTGTGTGTGTGTGTGTGTGTGTGTTTGTGTGTGTTTACAGTTGCTAGTAAAAAATGAAGTTCATGTTCAAAAACTAAAAATTCCTTGGTCAAATAAGAGAACACACCTGTTTGTAACAGGGTGTGACAGCGAAAAGATTACAGAAACAATATTCCAATCCAATCATACAAATATAATTTGTGATCACTTGATCAATTGACGTGATTCTGATTAGCCCTAAATTATTCATTCTTCTGAATTTTTTTTTGACACACTTATTTTTTTGCAATTCTTAAATTGTCTTTGCAATTTCTTGTGACCCAAAAGTAATTCCATAGAAGACCATTAACTACGAAGTAGAGGCAAATACCCAAAGAAAACATATTGCAAATGGAAGCTAGCTCAAAACCAACAATTTCAATGATAAAACCTACTGCTAATCTCACTGAAAATGCAAATTAATGCTGTAGTTTAGCATGGGTTATGGAGTTATTTAAATACTTGGAGTTATTTTGAAAAGGTTGTGTTCTCAAAGTGAACAAGGACTTTGGTGTCATAGCTTGAAGGGGAAGCGGATTCCACCATTGAGGTGGAAGATCAGAGAAGAGCTGCTGGATAAGTTGACAGAGTTTAATGGCAGAAGCAGCGAGTCTTACCAACAGTGAATGGCAGACGTGAAAGGGAAGTGCCTGGATCCTGCGTCAGCTTTCTGACTGAGGTAAAGTCGCCCTCCGAAAATGTTGTACATCATGAACTTGGAAAAGCGAGTCATTGCCTTGATGTAGGCTGAGAATGACAGGGCAGTGTCTGGATTATCAGAGGGAGATGTCATGTAAGTGGACCATGCTATATCACTATAATATAGGACCACGCTATAGGACCATGCTATACAACCATGATATAGGACCAGGCTATCCAACCATGATATAGGACCACGCTATAGGACCACGCTATGGGACCACGCTATAGGACCACGCTATAGGACCACGCTGTATGACCATGATATAGGACCAAGCTTTAGGACCACGCTATATGACCATGATATAGGACCATGCTATACAACCATGATATAGGATCACGCTATATGACCATGATATAGGACCACGCTATATGACCATGATATAGGACCACGCTATAGGACCACGCTGTATTACCATGATATAAGACCATGCTATAAGATCATGCTATAGGACCACGCTATAGGACCATGCTATAGGACCATGCTATAGGACCATGATATAGGACCACGCTATACAACCATGATATAGGATCACGCTATATGACCATGATATAGGACCACGCTATATGACCATGATATAGGACCACGCTATAGGACCACGCTGTATTACCATGATATAAGACCATGCTATATGACCACGCTATAGGACCACGCTATAGGACCACACTATAGGACCACGCTATAGGACCATGCTATAGGACCATGCTATAGGACCATGATATAGTACCACGCTATAGAACCACGCTAAAGGACCATGGTATAGGACCACGCTATAGGACCATGCTATAGGACCACACTATAGGACCATGCTATAGGACCACGCTATAGGACCACGCTATAGGACACATGCTATAGGACCATGCTACAGGACCACGCTATAGGACCACGCTATAGGACCACGCTATAGGACCACGCTGTATGACCATGATATAGGACCAAGCTATAGGACCACGCTATATGACCATGATATAGGACCATGCTATACAACCATCATATAGGATCACGCTATATGACCATGATATAGGACCACGCTATATGACCATGATATAGGACCACGCTATAGGACCACGCTGTATTACCATGATATAAGACCATGCTATAGGATCATGCTACAGGACCACGCTATAGGACCACGCTATAGGACCATGCTATAGGACCATGCTATAGGACCACGCTATACAACCATGATATAGGATCACGCTATATGACCATGATATAGGACCACGCTATATGACCATGATATAGGACCACGCTATAGGACCACGCTGTATTACCATGATATAAGACCATGCTATATGACCACGCTATAGGACCACACTATAGGACCACGCTATAGGACCATGCTATAGGACAATGCTATAGGACCATGATATAGGACCACGCTATAGAACCACGCTAAAGGACCATGGTATAGGACCACGCTATAGGACCATGCTATAGGACCACGCTATAGGACCACGCTATAGGACACATGCTATAGGACCATGCTACAGGACCACGCTATAGGACCACGCTATAGGACCACGCTATAGGACTACGGTATAGGACCATGATATAGGACCATGCTATAGGACCAGGCTGTATGACCACGATATAGGACCACACTATAGGACCACACTATAGGACCATACTATAGGACCACACTATAGGACCACACTATAGGACCACACTATAGGACCACGCTATAGGACACACTATAGGACCACGCTATAGGACCACGCTATAGGACCACGCTATAGGACCAAGCTAAATGAGTGGGCCTTAAGGCTGTCTGACTATCTACAGCAGTATTCAACCCAAGGCAGTTCAATTGGCAGTTAGTGGGCGTGGTAACTGCTCTTCATTTAAATGGATATTAAACTTGAGTTTGGCAAATAGTTCATTTACCAGCTAATTGCTCTCATATTTAGTCGTTTATTATCCCATTAGCCCCTATCTGGGAAGCAGCTCTCGTCTTGTGGCCTTGCAATACCTGGTAATGTATGTACATAATAAAACAACATGCTGTGTAGCCTAATAAGCCTAGTCAGTAAAGAACGAGGCATTAAAACCTAAAGACTGTACAAAGGTTGTGTGCACTTTCACTAGACACTTTTACAAGCCAGTGTGTGTTCTACGTATATTACAGAGGTGTTTGTGTATGGTGTGTATGTGGGTTTGTAAGTGTATTGGATATGTGTGTGTGTGTGTCATGTGTAGTGTGTGTGTGTGTGTGTGTGTGTGTGTGTGTGTGTGTCATGTGTAGTGTGTGTGTGTGTGTGTGTGTGTGTGTGTGTGTGTGTGTGTGTGTGTGTGTGTGTGTGTGTGTGTGTGTGGTGAGGGTATAGTACCTCTATGACAGAGAGCAGTATTTCCGGGGCTGATGAACCCAGGGCCATAAGCGTGAGGTTAGAGACAGTCTCGTTCCAAATCCTCACTGTCGCCGTGGTCGTCTCCCCATTTGATTTCTTTATGGTTATTTCCTTCTCCTGAGATGTGATCACCTGTAGAATAGAAAAAGACCACAGTAGAATAGAATAGATCCTAGTACAATACAACAGAGTAGAATAGGATAAATGCAGACTGAAACAGAATGGGATAAAACAAAGTGGAATTCAAATATTACTAAAAGAATACTAAAACTGCATAATAAAGTCATAATATATCAGAACATAGTAGAATAGAACAAAGTTGAGTGAAAAATAACTGAACATGACAGAAAGAATA
>CM055735.1:5832195-5914695 GCA_029465975.1 Dallia pectoralis | reverse complement strand
CGCATGGGCTAATTCCATATGGAATGGAGGAGGGCCGATCCTCCATCAGTGGGAGGTATCGTTCGGACCTTCCGGTCCATTTTCGACAAACCCCTGAGGGCCGGGAGGCGGGCGAGTGCCTCTTTCACCTGAGGCAGGGGAGCCGGAGCGTTCAGGACTTCGCGTTGGAGTTTAGAACCCTGGCGGCGGGGGCTGGGTGGGGTGAGCGAGCATACATCGATGCTTTTCGGTGTAGTTTGAGGCCGGACGTCCGTAAGGAGTTAGCATGCAGGGATGCCACATTGTCCTTTGACCAACTGGTGGACATGGCAATCAAGCTGGATAACCTGCTTGCGGCTCGCGGACGTACCGGTCCGGCTCCGCTCGCTCTGCCTGGTCCCGCGGCTGCTCCCGTTCCTATGGAGGTGGGAGGCGCTGCGCATCGGGAGACCGCGCGGCAGAAGGAGTGCACCTTTTGTGGCAGAGGGGGCACTCTGCCTCCCACTGTTACCAGAGGCTGGGTAGGAAGTCTGACACTTCTGCGACGCAGGTAAACGCACCTAACACCCGACTGGAACCCTCTGACGCTCATGTCACTCTACCGGTGCGTTTCCCCGGTTTTCACACCATGTCCCAGTGTAAGGCACTAGTCGATTCAGGCGCAGCTGGGATTTTTATGGACAGGTCTTTTGCGCATACGCTGAACATTCCGCTAAAACTGTTGGACTGTCCTCGACCAATCACAGCCCTAGACAATCGTCCGCTGGGGTCTGGGGTGGTGAGGCAGGTCACAGTTCCCATCTCTATGATCTCTAATAACAATCACACCGAACATATTACTTTTCATATAATTGAGTCACCTAATTTTCCCGTGGTGTTGGGGTTGCCCTGGTTGGCGTTGCACAACCCCCAGTTTTCATGGCCTCGGAGGGTTCTAGCGGAGTGGGGACAGGAGTGTCAGGGAAGGTGTCTGGGTGTTTCCATCAATGCGACATCTGTGGAGAGTCCAGACAGTGTCTCCACTGTGCGCATTCCTCCGGAGTATAGTGATTTGGCAGTTGTATTCTCCAAACAGTTGGCTACTAAATTACCACCCCATCGTCCGGGGGATTGCGCGATAGACCTACAGGTAGGCGTTGTACCACCGCACAGTCACGTGTATCCCCTGTCCCAAGCGGAGACAGAGACGATGGAGACGTACATCTCTGAGTCATTGAGTCAGGGGATAATTCGCCATTCCACTTCTTCCGCCTCCTCGAGTTTCTTTTTGTGAAAAAAAAAAGACGGGGGTTGCGTCCCTGTATAGACTATCGGGCATTGAATAAAATTACAGTTCGTTATCGGTATCCTCTCCTCTGATTTCGACTGTGATAGAATCAATGCACGGGGCACGTTTTTCACAAAACTGGATCTCAGGAGCGCGTATAATTTGGTGCGTATCCGAGAGGGAGATGAGTGGAAGACAGCCTTTAGCACCACTTCAGGGCACTATGAGTACCTGGTGATGCCGTATGGGTTAATGAATGCGCCGTCGGTTTTCCAGTCCTTTGTGAATAACCTGTTTCGGGACATGGTCGGCCGCGGTGTGGTGGTGTACATTGACGACATCCTGGTGTACTCTGCTACCCGTGCGGACCATGTCTCCCTTGTTCGCAGAGTACTGGAGCGACTGAGGGAGCATGACCTATATGCCAAATTGGAGAAGTGTCTGTTTTTTCAGCGAGCAGTCTCGTTTCTCGGGTTCCACGTCACAGCGCAGGGAGTGGAGATGGAGATTGATCGCGTGGCGGCCGTGCGTAATTGGCCCATTCCCACCACGGTTAAGGCGGTACAACGGTTCATCGGGTTTTCCAACTTCTATCGTAGGTTTATCCGAAACTTTGGCAAGGTAGCAGCTCCTATTACATCCCTGTTGAGGGGTGGGCCATCTCGTATTCGCTGGTCGAACGAGGCAGACTGTGCGTTTAGTGCATTGAAAACACTGTTCACCTCCGCACAGGTGTTGGCCTACCCAGATCCGTCGCTTCCGTTCATAGTGGAGGTTGACGCGTCAGAGGTTGGGATTGGTGCGGTGCTATCCCAGCGCTCGGGCACGCCCCCTCAACTCCGCCCCTGTGCCTTTTACTCGCGGAAGCTCAGTGCGGCGGAGCAAAACTATGACGTAGGTGATAGGGAGCTGCTAGCTGTGGTTAAAGCTCTGTCTGAGTGGAGGCACTGGCTCGAGGGAGCGAGACACCCGTTTGTAGTCTGGACTGACCACCGTAACCTGGAGTATATTAGGGCAGCTAGGAGACTGAATCCTCGTCAGGCTAGGTGGGCGTTATTTTTTACTCGGTTTGACTTTACGATCTCGTACATTCCGGGTACAAAAACGTCAAGGCAGACGCACTGTCCAGATTGTATGACACCACGGAGAGATACGTGGATAATTCTCCCATTATTCCCTCTTCCTGTATAGTGGCACCGGTGGTGTGGGCGGTGGATGCGGACATCCAGCGGGCGTTACGCACAGAACCAGCTCCCCACAATGCCCAGAGGGGCGTGTCTACGTGCCGCTGGATGTTCGTGATCGGCTGATCTGCTGGGCCCACACATCGGTGTCAACGGGACACCCTGGGATTGGTCGGACAGTGCGCTGTCTCACCAATAGATATTGGTGGCCTAGTCTGGCCAAGGATGTGAGGGTGTATGTTACCTCCTGTTCTGTATGCGCTCAGAGTAAGGCACCTAGGCACCTTCCGGCGGGTAAGTTACATCCTTTGCCCGTTCCACGGCGACCATGGTCACATATTAGTGTTGATTTTTTGACTGACCTCCCTCTCTCCAAGGGTCACACTACAGTCCTGGTCGTCGTGGACCGTTTCTCAAAGGCCTGCCGCTTTCTGCCCATGCCAGGTCTCCCGACGGCCCTGCAGACCGCGGAAGCCCTGTTCACACACGTCTTCCGGCACTACGGGGTCCCGGAGGACATCGTATCTGACCGGGGTCCCCAGTTTACGTCGAAGGTCTGGAGGGCGTTCATGAGACGGTTGGGGGTCTCGGTCAGTCTGACCTCTGGGTATCACCCGAGGCTAATGGGCAGGTGGAACGAGTCAATCAGGAGATAGGGAGGTTTCTGAGGTCGTATTGCCAGGACCGGCCAGAGGAGTGGGCGGAGTTTTGCCATGGGCAGAGTATGCTCAAAACTCGCTCCGTCACTCCTCTACTGACATGTCACCTTTTCAGTGTGTCTTAGGGTATCAGCCGGTCCTGGCCCCTTGGCAGCAGAGCCAGCCCGAGACCGAGACTCCAGCGGTGGACGACTGGTTCCGGCGCGCGGAGGACACGTGGATTGTGGCTCATCGGCACCTGCAGCGCGCCGGACAACGTCAGAAGTCCGCCGCTGACCGGAGACGTAGTGACACGCCAAACTACGCTCCGGGGATCGGGTCTGGCTCTCGACTCGAAACCTTCCGCTCCGCCTGCCCTGCCGGAAGCTGGCTCCGCGGTTTGTGGGGCCGTTTAAAGTCCTGAGGAGAGTGAACGAGGTAACCTACCGATTACAGCTGCCACCTGATTATCGAATTAATGCCTCGTTCCATGTGTCTCTCCTCAGGCCGGTGGTCGCTGGTCCCCTCCAGCAATCTGAGGTGAGAGAGGTCCCCCAACCCCCCCTGGACATTGAGGGGGTCCGGCGTACCGTGTCAGCACCATCAGAGACTCCAGACGCCGGAGAGGGGGCCTCCAGTACCTTGTGGAGTGGGAGGGGTACGGTCCGGAGGAACGCTGTTGGGTGCCGGCGAGGGACGTACTCGATCCTACGTTAGTGGAGGCGTTCCATCGTCGGCGGCCTGATCGTCCAGCTCCGCGTCCTCCGGGTCGGCCTCTGGGTCGGCGGCGACGGACGGCTGGAGCCGCCCGTCAGGGGGGGAGTACTGTGAGGAATCCCTCTAGCGCAGCTCCCCTGCCCTCTGGTGGCGGGTTTCGTCGTTCGTCGTCGCCGACGTATTAGCGGCCGCCGCCCCCTCATTTGTCACTTTGTCTAGTCCTGTCTATTGCACACACCTGGTGTTCATTCCCCATTAGTCTCCTATATAGGCTTCCTCTGTGGGGTCATGTCCTCGTGTGGTATTGTTGACTGTTGTACGTGTGTACACGCCTCCCGGCGTTATATTAGAGACATTTGTGTGTCTATTTTCATATTGAGCCCTTGTTGTCGGGCCTTTACTTTTAAGCGCTGTGTCGCTGGTTTTTGTTTCGGTTACGGTACTAGTGAGTACTTAGAAAGTGGCGTTGTCACGAGATTACATTAAAACCTCATCAACGCTACGGATCCTGGTCTGCCTCCTTTTCTGCATTTACACACCTCGCCGGCTACGAGACAGAGCCGGCGTGACAGCTGCTATATTATTGGGCCGGGGGAGTATTTTGTAAATCTCCTGCTCTTCTGTAAATCCTTTGTAAATCTAAAGAATGGTCTCTCCGAATTGTCCTTGTGCCCTGCTCCGTTTAACTTAGGAGGACACAAGCCCTTAAACCACACCCCAGGACGAGCAGGTCCAAATGAGTCTTAGCCGTCCCTGTCTAAAGTCCTTCTGGCAGGGTGACTGATGACGTTGCTGATGATACCTGCCGTTTGTCTGCCACTTCACTGATCCTTCATGACATTTCACAGATGAACACACACACGCAGACACACAGGCATTTCCCATGTTAGTTTATTCTAAACACGATTACCATCAAAAAAATATCCTAAAATGAATTCTAAACCCAATTATAACTTTTACCTTTCACCTAACCCTCAAGCTCAAATGTGACAGGCGAAAGGTCAAATTGCCCATGTTTTATACGTGAACTGACTTAATTCACAAATCACATGATATCAAGACTAAAGGATACAAAATACACACATGCAGCCTGGCAAGTCATAACAACAAATGCAGAACCATGACGGTAGTCTTGCTAAACCTACCAGGAAGATGAGCAATAGGATGAGCATGGATCAGTACGTATGTAGCCGAGCCAGAGTCAGTATCATGGTTATTAGCATAACATGTGTAGGCAATCGACTGGTCAACTGCCAGTTTGGCTCAGGTACCCAGAAGTATGTGTGTGTGTGTGTTTGGTTCAGTGTGCGGTGCAGTGTATGCATGTGTGTGTGTGTGTATGTGTGTGTGTGTGTAAGTGTTCGGTGCAGTGTATGCATGTGTGTGTGTGTGTTTAAGTGTTTGTTGCAGTGTATGCATGTGTGTGATCGAATCACGTCTGTGGGTTACATGACATTTCATTAGCCACATGCCCACTTGATCGTTCGCTCTGCTAGTTTTCCCGAAACTATTCAACCCTCTGTCCCGTCCCTCCATCCAGCCTTGATAGCATTATGTTGCCTCCATGGTAGGAAGAGCGATGGATAGATGAAGCCAAGCAAGGGATGGAGGGAAGGATGAATCTAGGGAGGTAGAGATAGACAGAGAGATAAGGGTGACCAAGGAGTGGAGTGATTGAGGGAGGGTGTTGAAGACTAAACTTGCTTAACCCAGAACAAAAGATGGCTTAATGGTTTAAATGGTCGATTAAATTCTCAAGCACTTGATATTAGAGGAGATAAAAACAGGATCAGGAACTGTCATGAAGACCTACACTCTTCGTCTGTACTTTTTCATAAATGTCACCCTTACTGAGTAGTGCAGTTTATCCCAGGGGGTATAATGATATGTCAACTAATACCTGAGCTCTCGTGACAAGCATTGCACATACAATGCCAGGGTTGTGGATGTTTATCCGATTGGTAGCCGGGGTGAAGGCAATTTATGTGAGTAAGATTTTTTCATTTTAATATCAGAAAATGTCCATGGTATGTATGGTACATGGCATATATATCTACAGTGACGTTGGATAATACTTCACAACAACTGTTCACTGTAGAATATTTAGTTGCAAGTGTCACAAAGACACAAAATAAATTCTCATAAAACAACCAATAGCAGATAGACACATTTGTAAGTAGATATCTGGTTGCTAAGATTCTACAGTTCACAGCATGTCTGTTCACTACATAGTGCAGGTAATCACGTGTCATGTAAATAGCTATCTTGTATTTGCGAACTGTTGTCGTTGTAGTTTCGCTAACTTTCACAAGGTGGCAGCTAATTAGGGAGGTCTCTATGAACCAAAATGATCTCAATGAACAAAATGATTAAGTGCAACTCTGCGACGTCTATGGATCAGTCGATCATTCTCATTATTTAATTAACATATTGTTACGTGTTGCCGTCCATCCTGCTATTCTCATTATTTAATTAACATATTGCTACATGTTGCCGTCCATCCTGCCATTCTCAGTATTTTATTAACATATCGTTATGTGTTGCCGTCCATCCTGCCATTCTCAGTATTTTATTAACATATTGTTACGTGTTGCCGTCCATCCTGCTATTCTCATTATTTAATTAACATATTGCTACATGTTGCCGTCCATCCTGCCAATCTCAGTATTTTATTAACATATCGTTATGTGTTGCCGTCCATCCTGCCATTCTCAGTATTTTATTAACATAATTGTTACGTGTTGCCGTCCATCCTGCTATTCTCATTATTTAATTAACATATTGCTACATGTTGCCGTCCATCCTGCCATTCTCAGTATTTTATTAACATATCGTTACGTGTTGCCGTCCATCCTGCCATTCTCAGTATTTTATTAACATATTGTTACGTGTTGCCGTCCATCCTGCTATTCTCATTATTTAATTAACATATCGTTACGTGTTGCCGTCCATCCTGCCATTCTCATTATTTAATTAACATATTGCTACGTGTTGCCGTCCATCCTGCCATTCTCATTATTTAATTAACATATTGCTACGTGTTGCCGTCCATCCTGCCATTCTCAGTATTTTATTAACATATTGTTACGTGTTGCCGTCCATCCTGCTATTCTCATTATTTAATTAACATATCGTTACGTGTTGCCGTCCATCCTGCCATTCTCATTATTTAATTAACATATTGCTACGTGTTGCCGTCCATCCTGCCATTCTCAGTATTTTATTAACATATCGTTATGTGTTGCCGTCCATCCTGCCATTCTCAGTATTTTATTAACATAATTGTTACGTGTTGCCGTCCATCCTGCTATTCTCATTATTTAATTAACATATTGCTACATGTTGCCGTCCATCCTGCCATTCTCAGTATTTTATTAACATATCGTTACGTGTTGCCGTCCATCCTGCCATTCTCAGTATTTTATTAAAATATTGTTACGTGTTGCCGTCCATCCTGCTATTCTCATTATTTAATTAACATATTGCTACATGTTGCCGTCCATCCTGCCATTCTCAGTATTTTATTAACATATCGTTACGTGTTGCCGTCCATCCTGCCATTCTCAGTATTTTATTAACATATTGTTACGTGTTGCCGTCCATCCTGCTATTCTCATTATTTAATTAACATATCGTTACGTGTTGCCGTCCATCCTGCCATTCTCATTATTTAATTAACATATTGCTACGTGTTGCCGTCCATCCTGCCATTCTCATTATTTAATTAACATATTGCTACGTGTTGCCGTCCATCCTGCCATTCTCAGTATTTTATTAACATATTGTTACGTGTTGCCGTCCACCCTGCTATTCTCATTATTTAATTAACATATCGTTACGTGTTGCCGTCCATCCTGCCATTCTCATTATTTAATTAACATATTGCTACGTGTTGCCGTCCATCCTGCCATTCTCAGTATTTTATTAACATATCGTTATGTGTTGCCGTCCATCCTGCCATTCTCAGTATTTTATTAACATAATTGTTACGTGTTGCCGTCCATCCTGCTATTCTCATTATTTAATTAACATATTGCTACATGTTGCCGTCCATCCTGCCATTCTCAGTATTTTATTAACATATCGTTACGTGTTGCCGTCCATCCTGCCATTCTCAGTATTTTATTAACATATTGTTACGTGTTGCCGTCCATCCTGCTATTCTCATTATTTAATTAACATATCGTTACGTGTTGCCGTCCATCCTGCCATTCTCATTATTTAATTAACATATTGCTACGTGTTGCCATCCATCCTGCCATTCTCATTATTTAATTAACATATTGCTACGTGTTGCCGTCCATCCTGCCATTCTCAGTATTTTATTAACATATTGTTACGTGTTGCCGTCCATCCTGCTATTCTCATTATTTAATTAACATATTGTTACGTGTTGCCGTCCATCCTGCCATTCTCATTATTTAATTAACATATTGCTACGTGTTGCCGTCCATCCTGCCATTCTCAGTATTTTATTAACATATCGTTACGTGTTGCCGTCCATCCTGCCATTCTCATTATTTAATTAACATATTGCTACGTGTTGCCGTCCATCCTGCCATTCTCAGTATTTTATTAACATATCGTTATGTGTTGCCGTCCATCCTGCCATTCTCAGTATTTTATTAACATATTGTTACGTGTTGCCGTCCATCCTGCTATTGTAAGGGACAGAGCCCTGTCCCTCCATTCTATGGTGGGGCTGACACCTCCCCCGTTTCCTGAGAGGGAACAATCAGGGACACATTGGAACCACCTGTGTTTCTCTCTCACCTGTTGTGTGTTGTCATTGTTAGTGCGGGTATTTAAGTTAGTCCTTGTTTGTTACTCTGTGCGGATCATTGTTTAAGGTATGTGGGTTTTTTGGTTTTCTGGTTCTGTGTTTAATGCGGGTTTATGTTTGTTTATATTAATGTTGTGGGATCTGGGGGAAACTTTAGGGAAGGTGATTTTCATTAGTTGTTTCTGTTTGTTTAAGTCCTTTATGTTCAGTGCCTGTCTTGCCTGAATAATTAATAAAGACTTCAGACTGGAAGTATTCTCTGCGCCTGTGTCTATCTCCCGTCATCTGCCAAGGGCAGATCGTGACAGCTATTCTCATTACTTAATTAACATATCGTTACGTGTTGCCGTCCATCCTGCCATTCTCAGTATTTTATTAACATATTGTTACGTGTTGCCGTCCATCCTGCCATTCTCAGTATTTTATTAACATATTGTTATGTGTTGCCGTCCATCCTGCCATTCTCAGTATTTTATTAACATATTGTTATGTGTTGCCGTCCATCCTGCCATTCTCAGTATTTTATTAATATATTGTTACGTGTTGCCGTCCATCCTGCCATTCTCAGTATTTTATTAATATATTGTTACGTGTTGCCGTCCATCCTGCCATTCTCAGTATTTTATTAACATATTGTTACGTGTTGCCGTCCATCCTGCCATTCTCAGTATTTTATTAACATATAGTTATGTGTTGCCGTCCATCCTGCCATTCTCAGTATTTTATTAACATATTGTTATGTGTTGCCGTCCATCCTGCCATTCTCAGTATTTTATTAATATATTGTTACGTGTTGCCGTCCATCCTGCTATTCTCAGTATTTTATTAATATATTGTTACGTGTTGCCGTCCATCCTGCTATTCTCAGTATTTTAATAACATATTGTTATATTGCCGTTCTCACAAGGATCTTCGACCGTTCGATCTGCACAATATATGGTCATAATGCTTTACGAATTATTTGCATCGGCATTGTTTATATTAATTAGGCAATAGTGAAATGTATTCACTTCAAAAAACGAGATAACGTGAAAATAATCAGTTAATATAAAAATGCAGTTTGTACGTCTCAAAAATTAAATATGACTTTTTTAATATAGGACATGTATTAGCAAAATGTAGCACAAGCAGCAGCAATGTTGTTATTTCAACAAAGCACTGGAACGAATGCTGCTCGTTAATCTTATTCAACCCAATTTCTCTTGACAGTTATAGAGTTTGATCACGTTTACGCATTTAGTCCACAAGGGTGTGTAGCCGTGACTGATCTTAGCCATAAGTCTGGACCAACCACCAGAGCCCATCAAAGCAGCGATGCTAGCCCCCAAGGAACCTGCTATTCTGAGCTAAAACCGAGGATGACAGCCTTTGGTGATGTGGAGCTCCGGGGATTCGGTAGACTGAATAATGGAAGGACACAGATGAAAACCAATCATCTGAAGAAAAAAACTGCGAGAAAGAGGTATGGAGAGATGGAAAGGAAAGCGATAGAAATGGGGAGATAGAGAAACTCAAAAGGGTGCCAGAAGAAAGAAGAAGCAAAGGTGCGCAACAAAAACTGAAAAGCACACACAAAAAATCCAGGGAAACAGCACAGGAGCATCCGAAACACAGTGAAACGTATTTAACGTTACGGGGGGATACAGACAGACAGTGTCGTATCTCCCTGGGATTAAATGGAGAGCGCTGCAGAAGGTCGGAGTACCAAGGAGGATATGATGAAAGGGGTAATTAGGGAGCTGGAGGACTCATCCTGCTGTGCCACAGCATGCAGGCTGTCAGCACATGTTTAAAGCGTCGCAAGCGGAGGCCCACCCGAGTTGCGCAGCCGTCCAATGCGATGAAGCGGAGCTGTGCCATTGTGACCCGGAATCATTTTCTGCAGGTGGCGTCTTGCCGGGAGCGCCACAACAGGGTGTATATTTGTCTCAGCAACGTCCAGGTTGCAAAGTGATGGTCGATCAGTGAGCTAAGCCATGCTGTGCTCTACACACTCCTTGCGGCGGTTTAGGCACATGCAAACCTAGCGCTCTCCTCCAAGCGCGTAGGTTCCGGTTTAATCGTGGAGGCTCCTCCTTTGGAGGCTGCTGTCCCAAAAATCAACTCTATTGAGTCTGCTGCCCGAATACCACAGAGGCCATAATCAATAGGTTAGTCCACAAGGAAAAAGGCATGTCAAATGAAAACGTTATTATTAAAGGGCACATTTGACCATTTGAATTACGAGGCGGAACTGCCACCTTAGAAGGCGTTCAGACGACGACGAAGGGCATTGGAAGCAGTATTTTAAAATGGTGGACGCTGAGGTGCTATTAGTAGACGTTTGTTTTAATGTGAGTTTACACCGACATGTGTTGTACATCACCTCATGTGATGCTACTCAGCCAATCAAACCTGTGTATTCAGACAAACCGAAACTCTTATCGAGTAATACACACACACACACACACACATAAGAAATAGATGAGATGACCTTTAGCCAAATAGTGGGAGAACTAATTCAGTCAGTGAAAAGTTGAGGGCTCAGAAAATCAACAATCTAAGAGCCCAATATGATCGATCCACCAGAATCCTAACACATATATTCACTGCCAACAACGGGCTGAAGAATGTTCCACGAAAGTTGCTTGGATTTTGAGTCAACATAAAAAAAACATTCGCTGATGGAGGAGTTGTTTGAGTGTGATTGCTAAAAAGCTCTGTTATATTTTTTCTTTTTAAATGCAGCTGATATTTTACTTGATTTCCTATTATCAATAATTCAATATTCCAGTAATTTAATTTATATTGCAGCCACCTTGAGACTTCTTGTAATTATTCTACAATAATTTTGAAAGATATTACACTAAAGGAAACATTTGATTTATTCATGTTCCACTTCAATAAAACCAAAATAAAACTCAAAGAAAACAAGCCTCTCATATTTTTCACAAGATAAAAAAAGCTTCTTAAAGAGCAAAACCTGTAATTTAGGTCAGAGAGGTTTCATCATATACACATGTCCATTCTCAAATCAGACATGAATGCATATCTCATTTAATTTGCCATGTCGATTTATAAAGTAGTCTGGTGCTGGTTTGCCGGTTGCGCTGCATCGCTACAAATTCGCCCGAGAGGCGAACTGGTTTTCATCCTCTCGCAGGCGTGACTCCGACCTGGGGCACCAGGTGAGTTAAATTAACAACAAAGTTCCTGGCCACCCAGGATCGAAGTTGAAGAACCTGGCTTTGCGATCATTTTCAGCTCCCTTAGCTTAGACACAAATGCTGGTGGCGCGTGTTTGTGCATAACGACGGGGTAGTGGTTCATTTGGGACTTAGAATTGGTCTAGGATTAGAGAAGTGTTTCAGAGTGTTGCAGAAAGATAAGAGGGAGTAATTAGACAGTTTTAGAGAACTAGTGAATGCACCCTACTGGGATTTGTGGGTAACTCACACCGGAGTGTGTCTGAGAGTGGGCGTTACCATGTAAGAGGATCAACACAAACAAATGCATCGAGACCATAGCGACGAAAAAAGATCTCACCTGTGTATCTTTACAGTAAATATGGATAAAGGGCTCATCTGTGTATCTTTATAGTAAATATGAATAAAGGGCTCATCTGTGTATCTTTATAGTAAATATGGATAAAGGGCTCATCTGTGTATCTTTATAGTAAATATGAATAAAGGGCTCATCTGTGTATCTTTATAGTAAATATGGATAAAGGGCTCATCTGTGTATCTTTATAGTAAATATGGATAAAGGGCTCATCTGTGTATCTTTACAGTAGATATGGATAAAGGGCTCATCTGTGTATCTTTGCAATTAAGAGAAATTGAGGACTTATCTGATTAAACGTGTGAGCTCTTTTGCATGGGAAACTCCTTTGACGCCATTTTCATATTGAAATAACGAATATAGTACAATGAAATTGTACCTTGAAAATCGGTTCATCAGAAGAGATTAGCCAATGAATATGGAAGTCCCACCAAGTTATGTCTACTACTGGATCATGTCTACATTAAAATGGTGGATGCATTTAATGGCTTTAACAATCCCAATTCTCCTAACCTTCCTAGCTGGCTTAGCCACATGGACGCAATATAGTTTGGAATGAAGCCATGTACACATACATCAAGCCAGCTTAAGCTCACAATAATGATACGAAAAAACAGGTTTTATGTCATCAGAATAACTGCGATGACAAGTCACCAAGCCACTGTCACATTAACACACAAACACACAATAGAGGGTAATGTCCAACACTGAGGCACCGAAGCGGCGTCCACTTTCATACTAATGAAAACATCCAATGAGATGTAGATGAGAACCAGTGGCCAAATCCACAACACAGAGTTGATGACAATGTAGAAGTACAGTAATCACTTCTGTTTTGTTTCTTACAGTACAAGCAAGCAAGTTGAGGAACACTGCATTTGATGTTTTACAGTACTGTCTCTATTTTTCTATTTCATAGCTAATTATTTTTGCTTTGATTCAAATAAACATGTTGTGATTGTATTCTATTTCCTTAAAGTAATACATTTCAAATTTTGTTCAATGATTCCACTGTGTTTGTACTATTCTCTTTACCACAGAAGTACATTTACAGGGATTCATTTGCTTGTAGTACCATAATGGAACATGTATCATCAATTTTGTACACCAATATCTAATGATTGGACACTGGTTCTCATCTACATCTCATTGGATGTTTTCATTAGCCAAACATCTTGGATTTATATTTTTTTCCCTGAATTTCATTCAACACTCTATGCTGTTGCTGCTGCTGTCTTGGTCCTTGGCCTTGTCCTCTACCACGTTCCCCCACACCTCTCAAACGAGGCCCACGACCACCTCTCAGAAAGGGTGCCTGCCATGCCATTCCTTTGACCAACACGTCTTCCTCGTCTTCCTGCCACCACTGCTTGACCTCCATTGTGACCTGGATCACCTGCTGGCTCCATGTTACGAATCACTATGCTCTTGCAATTGGATCCAAATCAACTCTTTATGTATATACTCATTCCACAATGTGCCATAAACCATCAATAACGGGTTGGCTGAATTGGACAAGCAATTACAAGGGCCTGCATCTATACAGTGCAGTACTGTCAGTACTGTAAATAGTCTGAAAAGGTGGTACAGTATTTGGGACCATAGACACAGTGTCTGTTGAAGCATAACAGTATGATAAAATATTAGGCTACATCCATGGATATTGTAGTCTAATTGGTTCATGCTCCCTGCTAATTGGTGACAATAAATCTCAGTCAAATCTTTCATGATTTACTGTAAACGTGGAATATTGTTTGTCAGTTTCCATAAAACTATGCATTAAGAGTAATGCAGCAAATACTTATCATTTTGACTAGTTGTATCAATTGATAGTTAGATCTATGAAATGAAATGAACAGACTCATTTCAAACGTAATGTAGGAATCGCATTTTGAAATAGTAGTACTTTGATGTTACATTGTATCATATTGAACCGGTGATAAAAGTTAAATGAACAAATGATCTTCAGTTTAGGTGTAATGTATCCAAGCAATTGAAAAAATGTGTTAGAGTTTTGAGAAAAGTGCATTTTGATCTTCGGTTGTGAGTTTTGTGTCTAGAGTTGTGGAAAATGACATTAAGGTTCTGAGATAATGGTCAAAGGGATCGCTAAAAACTGTAAAAGCAACTGTAGTAGAGGGATGATTGAATGACAAAACAGTGGATAAAGAGGGAGAAAGAGCCCAACAGGCAGGTTTACATCACGAGAGAGTCCAAATGCCTGACAGACGTGTGTTAGTATGCGTTTTAATCCACACCATTATGGTCGATACACACCACGCAGGATTGTGGATGTCAAAATTAGGCAATAAGCGTGTGAACTGTACAGAAACTTGATACAGTTTGGACAGAATTGTCTTCACACTCGTAAAGATCTGGGGCAAGTGCAAGTTACTACAACCAAATAATCTAGTGTCCCGAGCCTTCTTCAATATATTTAGAAAAATGTAACGTAAACAAGCCCTGAGTTAGATAACGAAACAGGAGCGGATGAGAGAGATTTGCAAAGCGGCGAGGGCAAGGAGAAAGAATCAAAGAAAACAGAAGAGACTTCAAGGGGATATTCGACAAAGCAGATGAGCTCTAAGCTAGCATGTGTCCATGTGTGTGTGTGAGTGTATGTGAGTGTGAGCCTGTGTCCTGTGTGAGTGAGTGTGTGTGTGTGTCAGTGTGTTGGGAAGAGGGGCTGCGAGAAGCAAAGAGGACAGCATAGTAGGAGGTATAGAAGGGTTGCAGGTCTAAACAAAATACAACAGTAACACTAAGCAGATCACAGACACACATACACACACACCCATAACATATAACCTCAGTTGTCCCTGAACAGATCACAGACACACACACACACACACACACACACACACACACACACACCCATAACATATAACCTCAGTTGTCCCTGAACAGATCACAGACACACACACACACACACACACACACCCATAACATATAACCTCAGTTGTCCCTGAACAGATCACAGACACACACACACACACACACACACACACACACCCATAACATATAACCTCAGTTGTCCCTGAACAGATCACACACACACACACACACACACCCATAACATATAACCTCAGTTGTCCCTGAACAGATCACAGACACACACACACACACACACACCCATAACATATAACCTCAGTTGTCCCTGAGCATGAGACACACAAAAACAAAAAGATGAGAAAACATCAGGACAACAGCACAACAATACAGTACAGTGCCCCCTCTCATATAGTTACCAAGGCCTGCAATGCTAAAAGTTAAGATGAAATAAGACTCCACCCAACTGATCCTGGGGCTGATCTTCCAAACCTGTTCTACTAACACACTTCCAATCAGAATTAAACGAATTACAACAGCCCTCTCGGATAAAATGAGCACGATACATTGCTGCCGGTCGCAAACAACAGAACAACAAACCTGTTTGTTCTCTTGATAGTTGTTCTTCTAACTGTCCAATTTACGATTGAACCATTAATTGGAGAATGCATACACAGCAATATACCTGCTCCTCTGGGGTAACTCAATGTCCTCACATGATTGTTTATACAGTACTACTAACAATGACATCACGGTAATATTATTAATAGCAAACCCCATAGGCAATGAGCCAAGTACCATTTCACTAACAAAGGAAAAACCCATTCAAACTGTTGGAGGGCAGGTTAGTGGTGGGTTATTTGACCAGCATGCTAGTATTCCCATTAGCATATGAGATTAAAACCAATTTACTAACTAACTAGAGAACCTGACTTTTAAATGGACAGGTATAAACCTGACATGGTGATAGAATCAGCCTGACATCAGCTGATGTGTGCTGACCAATTACCGCTCGTGTTTCCTGGCAAAACTGCCCAATTTTTTTAGAATAATATGTTATTGGAAATGTATAATTGTTTCCAGTGTATGATTTGGCAATATCTAAATTGTCACTTCATGCCAACAATGCATGGATTTATATGTAATTTAATTGACAGAGAGAGAGAGAGAGAGAGATATAAAGAGAAAAGAAGAGAGTGAGAGCTCAAATACGTATCGCTATGGTGACTGTATCGGCTTGTCACTATGAAAACCAGACTGTTAAATAATTAAATCATTTGCTCAAATAATTTCATTAACGACTAATTCCTACTGTCCCCGACTACGTCCCCTGGATGACGCTAACGTGTGTGTTTGTGTTTGTCTGTGTGTGTATTTTGTCTGCCAGCATGTGTGTGTGTGTGGCCCCTTGACCGTCTCGTTCCAGAAGCCGACACGTCGATTACCCCCAGAAGGCTTTGCAACCTTTCCAGTAGCCCTCAGGAGAACTAATCATCTCCCTGACACTCGCTTCATTTCTCCCCCTTCCTCTGTCCCTCCCTCACCTCCTCCCTTCCTAAGGAAATGAGCCTATGTCGCAGATTAGTCCATCTGCGTAGCTCAGACAGCCAAATATAGCACCTAGTATTTTTCTGCTCTCTGTCAGTGTACCCGGGACGCCACCCAGTCCCCGGTTCCCCATGTATTACACACAACCAGGGCCCATTGCACCCAACTACTTAGACAATAGGGATCCATTTGGGAACAGGCCGATGGGTTGAAGTTGTAAATGGAACCAGATCCGTTCCTCCCTCCCTCCCTCCCTCGTCTCCATCCTCCCATCCTCACCGGCGGCGAGTGCCAAGTCATGCCAGTCGTTCGTCAGCCCTTCTTCCAAAAACGCCCACATCGCCGCACACACACACACACACACACGCCACCGCCACTGCACACGGCCAGCAACTCAATTATGCGTTGCTATGCCATTTATAAACCAGCCGTTCAGACGGAGTGGCTAACAAGTGAAAGTGAAGTGTAGATTAGAGAGTGAGGGACAATGAAGGGAGGAAATGATTTAAAGATGGGAGAGGAGAGATGGTGTGAGAAGAATCGGTCGGGCCAGCAGTAAAAATTGAGTGACAACAACTCCTTCAATGTTTTCCAGGGCTTCTAGAGAGTTGGAACTTGATGATACAAGTTGTTGTGTAAAATCAGAGGGCAATCTGTTCAGTAGAGCGCAATGGTTATCGCACCACTGCAGTTCCTGCATTACGGATGTGACATTTACACCCAAAAAATAAAAACTCCAGAAAATGACTCACAGAATTGCAACATTGGAACTAATAGCACCTTCAAGTAACAAAACAGCCAGCTTTGGGAGAAATTCTTAGGGTAAAATAGAAATAGACACTGTTAAAAGATAGTATAAGCTTATGCACAATTTCCAATCCATTTTATTGAAAATGTACGGTTATACGCTACCATTCAAATAAAACAGAACATAAATGCGATGTAGACATTATTGAATGCTGTAAATGACTATAGTGGCTATAAACAGCTTCTTTATAACGGAATAACTACATAGATGTACAGAGGCCCATTATCAGCAACCATCAGTCCTTTGTTGGCATGTTATGCGATTATTATTGGCTAATGGCATGTTGTATTTGCTAATCCTAGTTTATAAAGGCAAATAAACCATTAGAAAAACCTTTTGCAACTATGTTAGCAGCAATGAAACATTTTGTAATAATAAACAACAACTGGCTACAACTAGTTGAGTATCTGGAGCATCAGCAATTCTGGGTTTAAGGACAAGCTCAAATCGGCCAGAAACAAAAAACTTTCCTCTGAAACACATTAGCCTCTGAAACACATTATCCATTAGCATTTTTGTTCTAAAAAATGAGAACTATTCCATACAAGAACTTGCTAAAAAACTGAAGATTTTGTGGTAGAAATCAGGATTGCTATGTCTGCCCAAGCAGTATATTCTGTGCCTCAACTTTGTTTATGTTGGGGTGCTGGGGTGCGGCTGTTAGGAATGTGGGGAGGGATCTAGCAGACAAAGGACTGGCTGAACAGGGCATCGATTGGTCCTAGGCAGGGTCTTGGGGTACGTGTGGTCATTCCTGAATGGTTTGACCTTTCCTAATAAAGGCTGAGAATGCCAGGGGACAGCCCTTCTGACTTTTGACCTGCTAGCGGTACAACTGTGAGAGGAGCAGAAGTTTACTGGTGGCTGCAAACTTTTTATCTGTTTTAAATAAATACCCTTAAAAGTTGTCTCGTTCGACTCTGTGGTCATTGAACCTGTTTTTCCTACAATTTCACACAACAGCGTGAACTACTCCTGTCACAGAACAGCACAAACTGACACTAAGCAGAATAGGAAGGCAAGTGAGAGGCCCCAGTGCACAACTGAGCAAGAGGACACATTCAATTGAGTGTCTAGAGTGTTCTAATTGTATTGGTAACTGGTTTATAAAAGCTATGAAGCATTATGGGGATTTATGATATGTTGCCGCAAGTGCCTGAGAACAGTTATCATCCATGGTAAGGCAAATCCTGTGCCCACAGATCTCAGCTGATGCCAAAAACTCTCCTTAGATTTGTCCTGTTTAAAAAAAAAAATGTTGCTAAATGAATAAGTAAAATGTATATTGGAGCATTTGATAACTAACAGTTATAAGAATATTTGTTTGTGAAATTTTGAGGGATCCCGCTAATGGACAAGCTATATAAAAATCCCACACCTTGTCTCGCTTCGATCCCAATATTCCCATAGAGACTGGTTCCTTTTAACGTGCACAGATGATGAGCGTAAAGCAGACAGTAGAGAAAGTCCATTGGCTCCATAGAAAAGACAACCCCGTTAAGTTGACTGAAACAAACAGCGTTTTAATCTGGCGGGCTGTTTCTCGTCAGCTCATAAATCACCTCAGGCTTGACACCTGCAGGTCACAAACGGGCAAGTGGCGCTCGCTGAGCCAAGTCATTCAGCTGCATGTGCAGGGCAGATCACACAGATTCAGATCACAGTTGTCACTGCAGGGGGCCGGGGGATTTAAATACTTAGAGCTCGTCTGCATCACAAGGGGAGGAGAAAATGCTAGATAGATTTTCTAAATAATTTCCATTGAGCTTGAAATCACATCAGCGTGCTCAACACACAGGAATGTAGCCGTCCAAATCGTGAAATCCATGTGCGCAATGCACTGAAACCTGACGCAGTTCCAACACTATTGCCTTCCCAGTTAGGGATAAACTCCCTAGGGGCCAATTGAAATGTGGAACACAATATCTCGGAAGGTGGCGTCTGGACCTATCCATATCTGCAGGTTAACCAAAAATAACCTAGCTTCTCGAGTCTTCTAGGATATTTCTCAGAAAATTAATTGTAATGTAAACGAACTCTGGTCAAGAGAGTAAGCCAACTCTCTGCCTGACCAATAAAATCAGTATGAGTGTCACAAACCATGCGTTGTGTAGTGCAGGAAAGGGAACCAAATGCAGAGCGTCTCGTTCGTGGAATTTTATTTAAAATAAAACGAAGAAACTAAAAAACCTATACTGAATGAAATTAAATTGCACTGTGGAGCGACTTACAAACAGGCAGAACAACACTGAACACTCACCATCTATATGGACGTATTTTTAAATAACACCAAGCAACCCATGACACTACCCAGGGAACTTAAATAACGCCACACTAATAGCTAATTTACCCCAGCTGAGCACATCAAAACAAATCACCGGAAAAACATGAAGTGCACCCAACTAAAAGACCCGGAGTGGAAACACAAGTTTCAACACTCGTGACAATGAGAGCGTTTGATATGGATTGTTAAGTAATGTAGTACGTCTGACTGCTAGTTCTCAGACAGAAATACAATTCGGAAGCAAATAGTGATGAAATACATATTTTATTCTGATTGCATTAAGATTAATAGTCAGTCGGGTCCATTACATTTAGGAAGAGTATACGCTCACAAAGAAGTTAACAACTGTTTCACAAAAACAAAAGCTTTACCAACTGCCATAAAATCTGGCTAAAAATATCTGTAATAACTTACAAATTGTTGAGAATCTGTACTTCAAGAGACACACATAAAATGTAAACGGAGTTCAATTAGTAAAATAACAATTCCGTTTTTTCATCCTTAGGTTGAAACCTCCTTCCCTTTATCTAGAACATGCTATTAACACCTACACTTTAACGCACACTCTCTTTGGATTGAACCATTGGCCACAGATAAAAAATGACAGTACCACCGATTACACAATTTCCACACAGAGTAAGATTTTAAAATAAAAAGAAGCTGGTTGTTTACAATAAGTCGGTGGGTGAGTGTGTAACACACATTGTTCACGAGTGACTAATGCGTGTGAAATAACCATCGCTTCACCGCCGGCTCTGGGGAATTGCTTCGCACCCTCACACAGAGGTCACACACTCCAGAATCTCCATCCTGAATGGAAGGGCAATACCATCTAAGTCCCCTCCTTTGCCCTGGACTCCTAGGGGATACGGATCTAGTTGAAAATGCTAGAATATAGAAATGAATACGAAAAGAGATAGCATTTGACAGAGGCAGAAGACAAATGAGATGCTTTCGAAGTCAAATCGAATCGTGTCTCAGTGAGGAGAGTAGCCAAACAACTAGGCAGAGAATATTGGCAATCACAATGCTGCCATGCAAACACACCCACTAGCGCACGCATGTTGCCAAGGCTGAAAAGATGGCATCTTGAGGGCATGAACTGGTAATGAGGTTACGGGGAGACATGGGAATAAAGGGAAATAAAGAGAGAGAGAGTTGAGGAGCAGGAAGAAGATAGTTCAGGAGAAAGATAAGGGGAGAACAGAGGGGCAGAATTTAGAGCAGGGGGAGAAAGAGTAAGAGGGGAGAAGAGGGACAACCAGAATGTAAAAGGGAGAAGAGAGAGATTGTAAAAGGAACATGAAGCTAGAACCAGACAATGCTAGGAAGCCGTTGTAGATGATGGTGTTTTATATGTATCAAATGTGTGCATAGAATTCCATACAAACAGCTCAACGTAAATAAAAGCCACGGTTAAATGCTCAACTTTTGTTACATGATACTGTAGACGTCATGGAAGCATAACATACTCTGGTGGCACCCATTCCTTTACATCTGAAAAACAGGAATCGTTGTACTGCAACACCAAATGAGGTTAGAGGAATTGTTCAATTGAATGTTTACCCACTTATTGGTTTGACGTAGCCAGACATGTGGACTGGGGGGGGGGGGGGGCTCGGATTGAGGAGCCAACTCTGGCAATTTCAACCTAGAAACTGGCCTTTTCTTATTTGTATTCTCAATGGCAGCTCGATCCCCCTGCTTCACCCGTTTTGAGATGGAGTGGAGGACAGAAACATTCAGAGACAAGAACTAACAGTAAGGTGTTGACAAACTGAAACCTAACCCTGAGAACTAACCGCAACATGAAACAGAGCACACAAGACAATGACTGTGTTTGCTTTGTTCAAATCCTCACTCTTGGCAGGAATGGTGTAGACAATGGTGAGTTAATTAGATGAGGTGTATTAATTCAGTGGCCAAGCGATCGATAACATTATAGATCGTCAGACTTCTAGAGTGTGCGTGTGATTTAAAGCCCTGAGGTGTTTTCGTTGACCTTGTGAGATGAAAGTTGGCTTGGCCCCGTATCAAGAAAATACCACTCCTACTACCGGTAGCTGTGGCAGGTTTATCTCTTAATTTTGTCTGGAACGCACCCAAACACACACACACACACACACGTGCATGAGACACATTTGTCCTTAACACACTCAGACATTTCCGTACATACCAGCTGTAATTCTTTGCATAAAAATGTCACAAATTTATTCCATTAAATACAATGACGTGCACACCTGACACACAAACACCCCAAGCCACACACATATTGGGTTTACATGTATATATACATATATATATAAAATATATATATTAGGGGTTTAATGGTACTCAAATGTCCTGGTTCAGTACATACCGCAGATTTTAGTCACGGTTCGGTATAATTTCGGTACAGTAAAAAAAACATGCACATAACTTTAGGACATTAGAGGGCTTGATAATATAGCCCACAATGAAAAAAAAAAAACACATTATCAACTTGACATCCTCCAGTTGCTTCGTGGTCTGGCACGAGCACAAATAACTATCTTGGATCTGGGTCTTTGTGAGTCTTTGTGAGTCTTTGTGGCTGTCTGGTATTTTTTTTCAAAGAAACAAATAAAAACTTACGCGAGTCACTCAAGTGACTATATTCATTTGGATCATAAGGCGTACTGAACAAAAAGCCCTGAACTGAACGGTACAAATATGTGTATCGTTACACCCATACACTGATGATCCAAAACACGGCCTAATATGACGTTGGTCAGCCAGAACAAAGCAGACCCGCCGAAGTATAATGTAATAATAAAAATAATGCATTTTATTTATATAGCGCTTTTCAAGGACCCGAAGACAATATAAACAAGGAACATGAATAAACAGACAAACAGAATGAGTGCAATGAGAAAACAGAAAATCTAAATAATGTGATTTAGGCCTGGTTAGGGATGGCTGTTTTCAACAGATGCATCTTGAGGCGTTCCTGGAAGATGTGGATTGTCTCAGAGTCACAGAGGGTTTTGGGGAGAGTTCCAGAGCCTAGGAGCTTGGACTTGAGGATCGTGAGGTAACGCGTAGTACTGGAACAAGTAAGTGTGTAAGTTTATAAGGAAGAAGAAGGTGGGAGAGATTGGGCAATGTTGTTTAGGGCTTGAAATGTCAGTAATAGGATCTTGTAGGTCAATGCGTTGGGAGTTAGGAAGCCAGTGTAGCTGACGGAGGATGGGGTGATATGCTGCCGGAACTTGGTGTGAGTGAGTAGTCACTGGTGTGAGTGAGTAGTCTCGCCACAGAGTTTTGATTTGGAGCTAATAGACGGATGTAGAATTGATGTTGGTGAGCAAGGGGTTGCAGTAGTTGAGATGGGACGTTATAAACGCATGTTTAGGGTTTTGGCAGCAGGACAGGAGGGGGGAAGTCTGAGTTTGGCAATGTTGCGATGGTGAAAGAATTAAGATTTTGTTTAATTTGCTGATCAAAGAAAAGTGTAAGGTCAAGAATGACGCCAAGGTAACGTGCATGGGGGATGGAGAAACAACTGTGTCATCGATGCTAAGAGTGATGGATTGGTGGATTTGGTTCCAATGAGTATGAGTTCAGTTATGTCACTGTTGAGTGTCAAGAAGTTTATCCATGTTTTTATTGCTGGCAGGATTCAATATGGATCACAGGTGAGAGATTTGGTGGCTAGATATATTTGTGTATTATTAGCGTAGCATTGAAAATTAAGGTTGAAGTGACTGAGGATTTGACCAATGGGGAAGGATCTAGATAATAAAGAGTAGGGGACCAAATTCTGAGCCCTGAGGGACACCTTGAGTAACTGGGCCAGAGTCTGAGTTCATGCATTTGAGTGAAATGTTCAGCCAGGTTCAGCCAGAGTGCAGTTCCCTCAACAACCAACCCCTCAAGCCCGGTAAGCAGAATCTGTTGGTTAACGGTGACAAAGGCAGCACTCAGGTCGAGGAGAATCAGGATGTTGAGGGAACCGGCATCAGCAGAGAGGAAAAGGTTGTCGACAACTTTGAGGAGTGCGGTTCCAGTGCTAAAAATTGGTCTGAAACCAGACTGGCTCATACAGACTATTTTTGAGTAGGTGTCACATATGGGTAAGCTCTGTGATACACAGGGTGTTAAGGGAGACCACTTCTGTGAATCGTGTAAATTAGGAGCACAGCTGTTTTGTGTTTAGCTAAGCACCGGGCATAGGTTAGTTAATCAGTGGACTATATAAGGTCCCTGGTTATGTTCACTGGTGCTTGATATTAAGATAATGTTACGTGTCAATGTTGGTGAGTGTTTGATCGTTTGTTATACATGCACAGTGTTATCGTCGTTGTTGTTTACGTTGCTTTGTGTAAGCGCGCTTTTATTTCCATTAGTGTTTGTGTAGTTTCCATTATTTGGAATAAAAGTCAACGAGCGTGATATTTGGCTCTGCATTTCGCTCTCTGCGCACTAGATCTTGGAATTGCCGTGACAGTAGGTAGGTTGGGAGCTGTGAGACAACTCTTTCAAGAGTTTTGGCCAGGAAGGAGAAGTCAATCTCCAAACAGGGCGGAAACTGTTAAGGATGGTGTTGTCTAGGTTTCTTAAGAATGGGGATGACAGCAGCAGCTTAGTAGCAGCAGAGGACAGTGCCATTAGTAAGGCAGAAGTTAACTATAATATAAAATACAACATTTTATCTCATCAGATAATGGCTAAGCAATGAATAGTGCCAATGAACAGCTCTTAGCCATGGCATGTGTATTATTACTGTGAGGAATCCCTCTAGCGCAGCTCCCCTGCCCTCTGGTGGCGGGTTTCGTCGTTCGTCGTCGCCGACGTATTAGCGGCCGCCGCCCCCTCATTTGTCACTTTGTCTAGTCCTGTCTATTGCACACACCTGGTGTTCATTCCCCATTAGTCTCCTATATAGGCTTCCTCTGTGGGGTCATGTCCTCGTGTGGTATTGTTGACTGTTGTACGTGTGTACACGCCTCCCGGCGTTATATTAGAGACATTTGTGTGTCTATTTTCATATTGAGCCCTTGTTGTCGGGCCTTTACTTTTAAGCGCTGTGTCGCTGGTTTTTGTTTCGGTTACGGTACTAGTGAGTACTTAGAAAGTGGCGTTGTCACGAGATTACATTAAAACCTCATCAACGCTACGGATCCTGGTCTGCCTCCTTTTCTGCATTTACACACCTCGCCGGCTACGAGACAGAGCCGGCGTGACAGAATACCACACCCAAAAGAAAGGGAAAGGACCATGGATCCCGCAGGACAGGCGACCCTCACCCGTCACGAGGAGATGCTCGCGTCCCTGGGAACGGCGATGGACCGGGTGATGACCACCATGGAGCGGCTGGAGAAGAGACTCCCGATCCTGCCACGGCGGCCCGGTTCCCTTACCGGCATCTCCACCACCGGCAGCTCGGGCGATTGCGCTCCAGCTTCCGGGGCATTATGACGGGGCAGCGGATCGCTGTCAGGGTTTTATTCTCCAGCTCGAGCTGTATTTTAGCTCCCTGAACGCGGTTCCCTCAGACCACGAAAAGGTGTCTGCGTTGGTCTCTCGCCTCACTGGTAAAGCCCTCGCATGGGCTAATTCCATATGGAATGGAGGAGGGCCGATCCTCCATCAGTGGGAGGCATTCGTTCGGACCTTCCGGTCCATTTTCGACAAACCCCCCTGAGGGCCGGGAGGCGGGCGAGTGCCTCTTTCACCTGAGGCAGGGGAGCCGGAGCGTTCAGGACTTCGCGTTGGAGTTTAGAACCCTGGCGGCGGGGGCTGGGTGGGGTGAGCGAGCATACATCGATGCTTTTCGGTGTAGTTTGAGGCCGGACGTCCGTAAGGAGTTAGCATGCAGGGATGCCACATTGTCCTTTGACCAACTGGTGGACATGGCAATCAAGCTGGATAACCTGCTTGCGGCTCGCGGACGTACCGGTCCGGCTCCGCTCGCTCTGCCTGGTCCCGCGGCTGCTCCGTTCCTATGGAGGTGGGAGGCGCTGCGCATCGGGAGACCGCGCGGCAGAAGGAGTGCACCTTTTGTGGCAGAGGGGGCACTCTGCCTCCCACTGTTACCAGAGGCTGGGTAGGAAGTCTGACACTTCTGCGACGCAGGTAAACGCACCTAACACCCGACTGGAACCCTCTGACGCTCATGTCACTCTACCGGTGCGTTTCCCCGGTTTTCACACCATGTCCCAGTGTAAGGCACTAGTCGATTCAGGCGCAGCTGGGATTTTTATGGACAGGTCTTTTGCGCATACGCTGAACATTCCGCTAAAACTGTTGGACTGTCCTCGACCAATCACAGCCCTAGACAATCGTCCGCTGGGGTCTGGGGTGGTGAGGCAGGTCACAGTTCCCATCTCTATGATCTCTAATAACAATCACACCGAACATATTACTTTTCATATAATTGAGTCACCTAATTTTCCCGTGGTGTTGGGGTTGCCCTGGTTGGCGTGGCACAACCCCCAGTTTTCATGGCCTCGGAGGGTTCTAGCGGAGTGGGGACAGGAGTGTCAGGGAAGGTGTCTGGGTGTTTCCATCAATGCGACATCTGTGGAGAGTCCAGACAGTGTCTCCACTGTGCGCATTCCTCCGGAGTATAGTGATTTGGCAGTTGTATTCTCCAAACAGTTGGCTACTAAATTACCACCCCATCGTCCGGGGATTGCGCGATAGACCTACAGGTAGGCGTTGTACCACCGCACAGTCACGTGTATCCCTGTCCCAGCGGAGACAGAGACGATGGAGACGTACATCTCTGAGTCATTGAGTCAGGGATAATTCGCCATTCCACTTCTTCCGCCTCCTCGAGTTTCTTTTTGTGAAAAAAAGACGGGGGTTGCGTCCCTGTATAGACTATCGGGCATTGAATAAAATTACAGTTCGTTATCGGTATCCTCTCCCTCTGATTTCGACTGTGATAGAATCAATGCACGGGGCACGTTTTTCACAAAACTGGATCTCAGGAGCGCGTATAATTTGGTGCGTATCCGAGAGGGAGATGAGTGGAAGACAGCCTTTAGCACCACTTCAGGGCACTATGAGTACCTGGTGATGCCGTATGGGTTAATGAATGCGCCGTCGGTTTTCCAGTCCTTTGTGAATAACCTGTTTCGGGACATGGTCGGCCGCGGTGTGGTGGTGTACATTGACGACATCCTGGTGTACTCTGCTACCCGTGCGGACCATGTCTCCCTTGTTCGCAGAGTACTGGAGCGACTGAGGGAGCATGACCTATATGCCAAATTGGAGAAGTGTCTGTTTTTCAGCGAGCAGTCTCGTTTCTCGGGTTCCACGTCACAGCGCAGGGAGTGGAGATGGAGATTGATCGCGTGGCGGCCGTGCGTAATTGGCCCATTCCCACCACGGTTAAGGCGGTACAACGGTTCATCGGGTTTTCCAACTTCTATCGTAGGTTTATCCGAAACTTTGGCAAGGTAGCAGCTCCTATTACATCCCTGTTGAGGGGTGGGCCATCTCGTATTCGCTGGTCGAACGAGGCAGACTGTGCGTTTAGTGCATTGAAAACACTGTTCACCTCCGCACAGGTGTTGGCCTACCCAGATCCGTCGCTTCCGTTCATAGTGGAGGTTGACGCGTCAGAGGTTGGGATTGGTGCGGTGCTATCCCAGCGCTCGGGCACGCCCCCTCAACTCCGCCCCTGTGCCTTTTACTCGCGGAAGCTCAGTGCGGCGGAGCAAAACTATGACGTAGGTGATAGGGAGCTGCTAGCTGTGGTTAAAGCTCTGTCTGAGTGGAGGCACTGGCTCGAGGGAGCGAGACACCCGTTTGTAGTCTGGACTGACCACCGTAACCTGGAGTATATTAGGGCAGCTAGGAGACTGAATCCTCGTCAGGCTAGGTGGGCGTTATTTTTTACTCGGTTTGACTTTACGATCTCGTACATTCCGGGTACAAAAACGTCAAGGCAGACGCACTGTCCAGATTGTATGACACCACGGAGAGATACGTGGATAATTCTCCCATTATTCCCTCTTCCTGTATAGTGGCACCGGTGGTGTGGGCGGTGGATGCGGACATCCAGCGGGCGTTACGCACAGAACCAGCTCCCCCACAATGCCCAGAGGGGCGTGTCTACGTGCCGCTGGATGTTCGTGATCGGCTGATCTGCTGGGCCCACACATCGGTGTCAACGGGACACCCTGGGATTGGTCGGACAGTGCGCTGTCTCACCAATAGATATTGGTGGCCTAGTCTGGCCAAGGATGTGAGGGTGTATGTTACCTCCTGTTCTGTATGCGCTCAGAGTAAGGCACCTAGGCACCTTCCGGCGGGTAAGTTACATCCTTTGCCCGTTCCACGGCGACCATGGTCACATATTAGTGTTGATTTTTTGACTGACCTCCCTCTCTCCAAGGGTCACACTACAGTCCTGGTCGTCGTGGACCGTTTCTCAAAGGCCTGCCGCTTTCTGCCCATGCCAGGTCTCCCGACGGCCCTGCAGACCGCGGAAGCCCTGTTCACACACGTCTTCCGGCACTACGGGGTCCCGGAGGACATCGTATCTGACCGGGGTCCCCAGTTTACGTCGAAGGTCTGGAGGGCGTTCATGAGACGGTTGGGGTCTCGGTCAGTCTGACCTCTGGGTATCACCCGAGGCTAATGGGCAGGTGGAACGAGTCAATCAGGAGATAGGGAGGTTTCTGAGGTCGTATTGCCAGGACCGGCCAGAGGAGTGGGCGGAGTTTTTGCCATGGGCAGAGTATGCTCAAAACTCGCTCCGTCACTCCTCTACTGACATGTCACCTTTTCAGTGTGTCTTAGGGTATCAGCCGGTCCTGGCCCCTTGGCAGCAGAGCCAGCCCGAGACCGAGACTCCAGCGGTGGACGACTGGTTCCGGCGCGCGGAGGACACGTGGATTGTGGCTCATCGGCACCTGCAGCGCGCCGGACAACGTCAGAAGTCCGCCGCTGACCGGAGACGTAGTGACACGCCAAACTACGCTCCGGGGGATCGGGTCTGGCTCTCGACTCGAAACCTTCCGCTCCGCCTGCCCTGCCGGAAGCTGGCTCCGCGGTTTGTGGGGCCGTTTAAAGTCCTGAGGAGAGTGAACGAGGTAACCTACCGATTACAGCTGCCACCTGATTATCGAATTAATGCCTCGTTCCATGTGTCTCTCCTCAGGCCGGTGGTCGCTGGTCCCCTCCAGCAATCTGAGGTGAGAGAGGTCCCCCACCCCCTGGACATTGAGGGGGTCCGGCGTACCGTGTCAGCACCATCAGAGACTCCAGACGCCGGAGAGGGGGCCTCCAGTACCTTGTGGAGTGGGAGGGGTACGGTCCGGAGGAACGCTGTTGGGTGCCGGCGAGGGACGTACTCGATCCTACGTTAGTGGAGGCGTTCCATCGTCGGCGGCCTGATCGTCCAGCTCCGCGTCCTCCGGGTCGGCCTCTGGGTCGGCGGCGACGGACGGCTGGAGCCGCCCGTCAGGGGGGGAGTACTGTGAGGAATCCCTCTAGCGCAGCTCCCCTGCCCTCTGGTGGCGGGTTTCGTCGTTCGTCGTCGCCGACGTATTAGCGGCCGCCGCCCCCTCATTTGTCACTTTGTCTAGTCCTGTCTATTGCACACACCTGGTGTTCATTCCCCATTAGTCTCCTATATAGGCTTCCTCTGTGGGGTCATGTCCTCGTGTGGTATTGTTGACTGTTGTACGTGTGTACACGCCTCCCGGCGTTATATTAGAGACATTTGTGTGTCTATTTTCATATTGAGCCCTTGTTGTCGGGCCTTTACTTTTAAGCGCTGTGTCGCTGGTTTTTGTTTCGGTTACGGTACTAGTGAGTACTTAGAAAGTGGCGTTGTCACGAGATTACATTAAAACCTCATCAACGCTACGGATCCTGGTCTGCCTCCTTTTCTGCATTTACACACCTCGCCGGCTACGAGACAGAGCCGGCGTGACAATTATACTGTATTATTCCTAAAATATACCCTGCTATCAGTTAATCAGTATTCAGTGACCACCCAGTTTAGAAGAAAAGTGTTTACCGTGGCTCTGAGTTACTTTTGACTGTTTTAATTGTGTTGGTAACCAGTTTATAGCAATAGGGGTTTGTGATATATTGCCGCAAGTGCCCTTGTTTGAACTCTGACCACTAACTAACAAATTCATCATTAGCATAGTGTTGTCAAGTTAAATGGACTGCATAGTACACTGCTAATTAAAGCACTAGAATGGAAAGATGGAGAAGGCAAAGCAAAATTAGAAAGAGTGTGCGGGTTTTAATGGAGAGTGTGTATAGGGGGGTTGAAATGTGTGTGTGTGTGGTTGTGTTTTTATGTGTGATCAAGTCACTTCTATGGTGAGCAGGCTCATTGAGGAGTGTTCAGTAAAGTGTGAACAAACACAATATAGAAATAAAGAGAGAGAGATACTGTGATAAGGATTAGCAAGGGAGAGAAAGGAAGACAGACAACTAAGCAAAAAATAGGGAAATAAGAGAGGCTAAGAAAGGAAGACAAAAAGAAAGACATTAACATCAGTCTTAAATACATGGTTCATGTGCTTAAGTTATGTATAGAGTCCATCTGTGTTGGTGTCGTCCACTTTCAAATGCAGATGTAGAAGAGCGGCACTAGAAAGAATGCTTAGCGGTCATGGTTGGAAAACAAAAATGAAAAGACTAAAGCAGGTTCTCTTGCATAACTTTTCTGTACCATTATATCAGTTTTTAACGTAATGTTGCAACATTATTCTGCCAGCCTTATATTTCACTTCAGGGAAGGTGTGTCTTGAGACATGATTAGTGACAGGTTTGCGTCTACATAGTGACTTGAGCTTTGGCCAAACTTTTCTAACATCTTGTTTAGAAGCCAACTCATTTTGGAGGAGACTGAAATTTTGCACATAAAATAAATTTGGTAAGTATTTATTGTGTATTTTCACTGAGACAGTATATTCATTTTCTGATTGACTGAAACATCAGGTTGAGTGGGACAGTTAAGCACATGGGTTCTGTAACCAAAACAATGATTTGTAAATTGTGTCTGAATATGTACTGGACATGGAACTGAACTGGAATAGGTTTGGTGTGACATCATCACAGTGGGTGCGTAGTTAATGTTCATATACCCTGACCCTTACCCTAACCCAATGCACATGGTAAGCATGCTGACAAATACAACACAATATAAACATTGGTCTTAAGTCAATAATGTTAATGTTTTAAGATCCAATTAAAACAAATGTAGATTGTTATCAGACTTTGTATAAATCTGATATTCAGCAGTATCCCACTCAACCTGACATTATATGTAAAGTGGAACAGTGGTTTTAGGTAAAGTGTAGCTAAAATACATTACAGAAAAAACATTTAGGAAAAATAATGATTTCGATCTGATTGTCTAGAACATATACAGTGGATATAAAAGGTCTACACACCACAGGTTTTTTACCATGTGAAAAAAGGAGATAAAGAAAAATCATGTCAAACCTTTAATGTGACCTATAACGTGAACAATTCAACTATTTGAAGAGTCTGAAATACTAGGTCACATGAAACGTGGAAACATTTCTGACATGATTTAATATCGTCTCATTTCTTCACATCACACATGTATATCCACTGTAAATATAATTCTGTTGGTATGTAGCAACGATAAGGACCACGCAGCTAGGAGAGGCACAGAAAGAGACAAGGGAAATAGACTTGGCAAAATAAATCTGATTCTGATAATGAAATAAGTTGTTCTTTGTTTGTTTTTTAAATAGGTTGTGTTTCCTAAACAGTTTGTAAGCAATTGCTATGTTTATGTTGTCTTGAAGAGGGGTTTCTACTAATGTTCTATTATTCTGTAATGTTAAACTCCTTACGAAACTGAAATAATGTTGTCACGGTTTCGCAGGTGTCTGCATAAGTAAGCCAGGCAGAGCATGTAATCCAGTTCGGATGGAGTTTTTTAAAAACAGAATGAGCTAAACAGCGACTTACTAAAATAGGTTTTAAAACAGTAAAGACTAAAATATAAGACACTCACCTACATCGAACATAACGTACAATTAATAACAAGCACCCGTGAACCTAACCAGGGAACTTAAATAGCCCACTGATTAACTAACCTATGCCCGGTGCTTAGCTAAACCTAAACAGCTATGCTCCTAATCGACACAATACACAGAAGTGCTCTCCCCTAACACCCTGTGACAACACAGATCACCTATTCGTGATGAATGTAGACAATTAGTTTAACATACTTGTTGTTTGTTTGAATACCAATAAATTGTTGAATGAATTCACTTTTCACTTGTGTTGGGAGTTATGACTGACACAATGGTACAATGATGACTGTTACAATGGCGTAAAATGATGGCTGATGCATACTCACTGACACACGCACGCACACACACACGCGCAACACTATTATAGCACACTCAATCCTTTCACACTCGCACGCACATACATACATACACTTTTCACATTCACTTTTCTAACAGGCATAGTAGATATTCCATGAGATAGTAGTTTCCCACATTACCGGAAAGATATTTATTAAAGATTTATTAAAGATACAAATATATAAGGTGTCAGATAGTGTTTGAATGGATGTAGCTGTCATGAAAAAAACTATAATCACTTTAATTCACCTTTAACATTTAGCTAAGAACTTAATGAGATTGAATAAACCGAATTTGAGTAGGCATTGACGGATTTTGATAGTCAATTATGAAATTCACCAAAAAGTGTCCCACTTTACCACAAACAACCCTAGATTATAGGTGTTTGTTTAGATATCATGCCATGAAATCTCGGGATATTGAACATGAGATTTGTTATCGAGCTGAAAAGCTGTCTAGCGATATCAGCATGACGGAGTGTGAGGGTGATATTTTCTAGAAGATCATCACTTTTAAATTGTTTGTGCGGCAGCATTTTGGGTACATGGTGGAAACAATAAACGGTGACACAGGGACAGAGAAGACACAAACAATACGTAAATACTGTAAGAAAACAGTGCTGTACACCGTGGCTAACATGAGCCCTATGGAAGTGTAATATGGAAGTGGCTGAGTGCCATGCTGGATTGGAGGTGAACATTAAGTGCAATGTGCACACACACGATAACGCTTGCTACCCAGGCTGGTCTTGGTGTATCGCGCGTCACTTGTTTGCTCGGTCGGGTGAGACGTGTGGCTGCTTTTTTCATCAGAGTTCAACAGCCTTTGCATTGTTGTTAATAGTTTGCAGTTTGAGTTTTTTGAAGGTACTGCTTTGATTATAGTTGCACATTTTGTTATATATTTTTGTAACTCATAATGCTTTTATTTTTTAAGTTTAAAGGTCACATGCACAGTTAAAAGGTCATGTGAAATCATACAGGAGAGAATCCAGTCAGTTAAGTTTTTGGCAAATCCTTTTACAGTGCTTGTATATTGTTCTGTGTTTTACTGCATTTAATAATTCACAGTCAGAAAGTATGAACCTGCATATTTTATTGCATTTTGTGACTTTTAGTTGATTTAAATTCTATTTTTACAGTTGTATATTTCTCTTAAAAATATTGGTAAAATATTGTCTCGAGCTCGTGAACCCAATATCGTGTATTGTCTCGAGCTCGCGAACCCAATGTCGTGTATTGTCTCGAGCTCGTGAACACAATATTGTGTATTGTCTCGAGCTCGGGAACACAATATTGTGTATTGTCTAGAGTCGTGAACCCAATATCGTGTATTGTCTAGAGTCGTGAGCTAACTGTATCGTCACACCGTTAGAAGTTATTCATTATTTCACAAAGTTCTATTTAATAAGGGGGTCAGTGTTACCATCTGATGCCAGCTTAACCCTGCTCTTCCTAAGTGAGAGAAATGCGTAAATAGAAGGACATTCTCATGAATGGGTAGACGGACACATGCAAAGGACATTTATTGAATAAAAATTTTACTATAACTGAAAAAACACTAAACAAGACAACAAGCAAACGTTACGATGGTTAAAAACCACACAAAGACCGATGACACACACTGGGAGAGGAGGAACTTAAATAGGACGGTGATTAGAAAGACAGGTGAGGACAATGAAACAATGTAACAAGTGTCCGTGCGCTAAACAAGGGAGAAAGGGCGTTGGATGTCACGGGCACGGCCATTCTGCCCTGCCAAAGCGTGACACTGTCCCAACAATTACTTCAAGCAATTTATGAGCAAATATTTGTCATTACCTCTTAACGTTTTTAATAATAATCAATAACAACAACATTTCTATGCCCGACTTTAATTTCAGTAATATGGAGTAAAATGGCCAGAGGTTTGCAAAGCACTGAAAATAAATGATAAACATATGTATTATTATTGCAGAAATGCTACAAACTAGAAACATATGAAACTATAAACGTCAGCCACTGCCTCACAACTGTCTCCCGACCATTTCCCAGGTTCACTTGTGTTTTTTACTAAATTATATTATTGCTCTCTCATAAAAGAATAGAAGTTTAATGAAAAGACAGACCTGATGCAGGGCCAGAATCACTCTGGACAATGACCTCTGTAAGATGATCGCTCCACACATTATGACCACACTATATCCAGAATGCTTCAGCTGTCTTCACACTCAGTAAGACGCTTTTGCAGTTACATTCTGGCAGTCTGTATTTATTATTATTTGTTAGGAAAGCCAATTCACTTTATTAATTTTCGTTAAAACATGTCAAATCAAGCGATGTAGGCTGAGGGCACTGGGAAACAATGAAAACAAGCACTTTTGTAAAAATCAAACAGTATATTTATTTTAACTAAAAGGTGGTTTGAGGTGTTTTCTTTGATGCAGGGGGCTTTGGAGCCAAAACCACGGGTGAGTCACCATGAAAGCAAAAACTGTAAGTCCGGAGTGCAACTTTGATGTCACCTTTAGTTCTGAAAAAATGCCATCTGGACACGCAACCACACACAACGCATCACAGCAGTGGACTGATACAAGACACAGCACCATCTGGACGAAGTGGGAGGAACACTGGACATGTCTAGACTCACTGACCACAAGCAGGTATTTAATTAACTAACCCAAGATGAATCAAAGACCCTAAAGTGATATTTAAGATGTTTTAGGTTTTAGTGGTTTTCTAATTCAGCACTAGGCTATATATGTGACTGAAAAAAGCAAAATCAAGAATTACCTTTCACATGTATGTAACTCCACACATCCTCAGAATAATTTAGCAGTTCCATCACATCCCTGGCACAGGGTTGCTTAATCTTTTTATGGAGAAATACTATCCTGTCGGTTTCTGGCACACCGATCAAATAGAGGTGCACCGATCCGATACTGGTATCCGAAACGTGTCCGAGAAAAATGTAGGATTGGGAATTTGTGAGAGTGCGTCTCTAACCATCTTATGCCACAAAACAGATTATCCTGACAATGTGCCGTAAATATGTATGTTGTTTCTATGTAGCAGAATAGAAGGAAAGCTAATGTTTAATGAACACAACAACGGAACAACCACTGTCTGCAGTCTGGAATGACTTTACACTTAAACACCCACGAGTAAAACAGATACTAAGATAGCTATGCTATGCTAGCTATGTTTGTGCCCAACAATCTAAGAAACACCACTTGCAACTGTGAGGATTCTAATCTTGAAGTCCATTCAGGTTCTTTGGTGCTGTACAATTTTTCCATTTAGTTTCATGCAAATGTATTATAAATTTTTTTCCCATACTGATTTTGTACATTTGCAAACTGACAAAAACATGTTAAGCCTATAATTTTAATGGTAGGTTTTAAACAGTGAGAGACAGGATATATATAATGAATAAATATAATTAAAACTTACAAAAGGGCTACATTACGATCACATCACAAAATGTCCGGATTTCATTGTAATTTTCTATTTTATGTAATGTGATATATTTCAATAAATGAATAAATATGGATTTAAAAATGTAATTCCTTTTGTAAATGTTGGTAACTGTCTTGCAGGAAGAGATTAATGCTGCCTGCCAGGCCTTGGTTACAAATTGGTTAAAATAAACCACAAGGTTACTTGCTACCAGTTTTAAAGTTCATAAAACCCAAAATTATATTTATATTAATACAGATTTTAAATATCTATCTCGACTTTATTATTCATTTACAAGCATAATAGAGTCACACCTCTTTGGTTGACACAGCTTGTTGTCAACTGATACATTTCTATCTCCCACATGTTAATGAATGCAAAATATTGCTCTTGCAACGTTATTTGAGGACCTTAAAGGCATCGTTTAGAATTTTGTAAATTAAGTCCTTTAATCTACTTCTCCAGAGTCTTGAACTGTCCCTTTAAGCAAAAGCACTTGACACTACTGCTTAGCTGAGCTCAATCGTTCAATATTGCCCTCCTCATCCACAATGCACTATTAACCCCGCACACACACACACACAAACACCCTATGAACACACACACACACAAACACCCTATTAACACACACACCCACACACACACACACACAAACGCCCTATGAACACACACAGGCACGAACACCCAATTAACACACACATGCACGAAACCCTGTTAACACACACACACACGCACAAACACCCTATGAATACACACACACGCACAAACACCCTATTAACACACACACGCACAAACACCCTATTAACACACACACACATAAACACCCTATGAACACACACACACACAAACACCCTATTAACACACACACGCACAAACACCCTATTAACACACACACACGCACAAACACCCTATTAACACACACACACACATGAAAACCCTATTAACACACACATGCATGAACAAACACCCTATGAACACACACACTCACAAACACCCTATTAACACACACACAAACACCCTATGAACACACACACGCATAAACACCCTATGAACACACACACGCACGAACACCCTATTAACACACACACGCACAAACACCCTATTAACACACACACACGCACAAACACCCTATTAACACACACACGCATAAACACCCTATGAACACACACAAGCACGAACACCCTATTAACACACACATGCATGAACAAACACCCTATTAACACACACACACGCACAAACACCCTATGAACACACACACGAAAACCCTATTAACACACACATGCATGAACAAACACCCTATGAACACACACACTCACAAACACCCTATTAACACACACACAAACACCCTATGAACACACACACGCACGAACACCCTATTAACACACACATACATGAAAACCCTATGAACACACACACGCACAAACACCCTATTAAAACACACACGCATGAACAAACACCCTGGTGCATGACAGTCCATTATTAAGGTTGTTAGCTTGAGACACGCTGGACGATTAGGAAACCTTGATTACCTCCCTCCATCTACCCTTCCATCTCCGTTTACACCCCTCCATCCCCTTCATTTATTTCTCCATACTTCTTCTCTTCTCTTTTCCCTCTGTTCCTCCCTTTCAACTCCTTCAACTGATCCCTTCTCTCTTTCAATTCCTCCTTCATCTCTAATTCATGCGTGTGTGTGTTTATCCGTTTATCTTGTTTGTTAAGATAAATGGATAAATTGTGATTTGGTTATTTATTGGGATACATATACAATGTCTCTCCCGTGTCCTAATACTGTAGTGCACCCCTTCTAACCAAAGCCCCATGGACGCAGTATAAAGATAAGGGCACCATTTTGGGAAAGTAAAGCTGTCCTGGCACTGATAAATGAGAGGCTATTTTTTAATACAGTATTGAAATTTACAGATAATACTTGGCTCCCCAAAATCACACCCTTTTCACATCTTCTGACAAGGTCCATTTACGTATGATATGGGTCTGGCCAGAAATAGTGTACTATGAAGTGAGTGAGGAACATTTGGGAATCCCTCTTAATCAGTAAAAGCCTGGAAGGAAACGTTTCAATTAGACCACTCATGCATTGACGAAATATTCAGCCAATCAAGATACTGATCTGTAAGCTTAATCCATGTTGATAATGCCAACACTGGCAAGGAAAAAGTCCTATTTTATAGTTCTGAATTAATTATGCTGTCAAGATCACACATCTACTTCCTATTTTTGGTTATTAAAGTATAATTCTGCATTCTGAAACGCTAAGTAACACTCGTTTTCACATTTACTCTCAGTGACGTATTTGTGAGTTACATTTTTTTAAAAAGACTTCGGATGGAGCAAGGTTGACTTCCTAATCTCATAGCCGATGCTCATCTTGACTTGAACATTAGATAGCCGGTGGATATAATTTAATAACATGCCACATAGAAGACGCATATAGGATGAACTCAGATAGTGACATATTTGATATTTGCTATTCTAGCTCAATGGACATTTCCATAACGTTGTTTCGTTCATGGTTGCAGTTCTCATCAGTGCCAGCATTGGAATATTGGCATCAGGCAGTGCCTTAAAAAAAAATATTTTCTAAACTTTCTCAAACTATATGATAAACTTTATAAACAGTATGTCACTTGTTCCTCATGGAGACTGAAGGTCTATGATCACCGTTCACACAACCAGGTGGCCTTATTGGGTGTAATGGGTGCTCGTTGGGAGAATGTCACACCAGGTTGTTGTTAGGGGGTGGCTGCTAGTGCTGTGTTGAAAAAATCGATTCACCGATTCTGAATCGATTTTCATATTAATTTCGAAAGATCGATCCGTAACTCAGAGGATCGATTTAATTATATGCCTACATTTTCCCCGTGAACTTTAACTTGCCGCGTCATTAAATTCACGCATGCTCGCGAGGTGGAAGGACAATAAAACAACGAACATGGCGGTCAGTAACGTTAACCAAGCGGTTGCTTTGAAAACGCCAGAAACGCTCAAAGCTGCCATAGTCACTGACAATGCGGCGAATATGGTCTGTGCGGTTGAGATTACGGGGCTAACCCACGTCGGCTGCTTCGCGCACATAATCAACCGGCCTCGCAAGCCGGTCTCAAACTGACGAATGTTGCACACCTTCTTGGGAGAGTAAGGCACATCGCAAAGTTCTTTCATCGCAACTGCCACCCGTATCCTCAAAGAAAGGCAGAAGCTGCTGCAGCTGAATGCACACAAGCTCAAAATTGATGTTGTGACTCGTTGGAACAGTGCACTAAAAACACTTATCTAAATCTCGAAGATCGGATCGAATCGAATAATGATAATCGATTCAAGATCTTGAGAATCGGAATCGAATCGATTCTTGAAATTTGAATCGAAACCCAGCACTAGTGGCTGCATCATAATATGGTACATATATTGGTGAGAAATGTTTGAATTCATGTTTTGTTGAAGGTACAGTGTGTGCCATGACCACTTGAAATCAATACTATTTAGCTGCATGCATATACAATTTTAGCATTTGGACAATATAACCAACGGAACTATCACACTTTCAGAGTACACTTGTCATTTGACAAGATGTCTTTGCATCTTGACTGTCTTGGTCTAAGCGGATTTGGATTTATGGATTATGGATTTATTTATTGTGACACGCTACACATTTCAAACCCTCGAACCCCAGAGAGCATCCAAGGGTAAGAGTTTTGGGTAGCTGTGTGTCTGTGTGTGTGTGTGTGTGTGTTAATTTGAATGGCTGGTTTCTGGTGGTGCTTTTGTTAATTATTTTGTTTGAGTAATCACGTTTTGTAGTTTTTTGTCTGACAAATGACATTAATAAATACCATCTTGTCTCGCTCATGTTGGGTGTGTTTGAAATGGCATCATATTCCCTCCATAGTGCCTCTCTTTGACCAGGGACCTTCAATACATAAGTGTTGTACTATTTTGTGAAAGAATTGCGAGCCATAGGAACAAATGTGAATCTATATGACAATGTGGTACTCTTCACTAACTCACCTAAGTTGGTGCATTTATATGCACACACATGGCACTTTCAGTATTGGATATGGATGCACAGCAAAGCATTGAAGTGCAATTGAGCAGTGTATTTGATAAGGTCACAACCTCACACACACATGGACACGCCAACTCACTGGATGCATTATGGTGTTAACATACCGGTATATGAAATTGAGCTGAGTGTTTGATAAGGCCCCAACCTCACACACACATGGACACGCCAACTCACTGGATGCATTATAGTGTTAACATATATGAAATTGAGCTGAGTATTTGATAAGGTCCCAACCTCACACACACATGGACACGCCAACTCACTTGATGCATTATGGTGTTAACATATATGAAATTGAGCTGAGTATTTGATAAGGTCACAACCTCACACACACATGGACACGCCAACTCACTGGATGCATTATGGTGTTAACATATATGAAATTGAGCAGAGTATTTGATAAGGTCACAACCTCACACACACATGGATACGCCAACTCACTGGATGCATTATGGTGTTAACATATATGAAATTGAGCTGAGTATTTGATAAGGTCACAACCTCACACACACATGGATACGCCAACTCACTGGATGCATTATAGTGTTAACATATATGAAATTGAGCAGAGTGTTTGATAAGGTCCCAACATCACACACACATGGACACGCCAACTCACTGGATGCATTATAGTGTTAACATATATGAAATTGAGCTGAGTGAGACTGAGTGACTAGATGCTGAGTATGACTTAATGCTGGGTGTGTGTGGTCTGAATATGAATATGGACCGAAAATGTGCAATTTATATTAAAATATGCCAGAGTGGTGACTGACTGAATAACTAAATTATTAACTGACCGAATTGTAAGGTTTTTGTTTTTACCACTCAAAGATTTCAGTTTGTTTTTCAATTGAATTGTTCACATTATAGGTCACATTAAAGGTGGAAAAAGTTTAGAAATTATTTATCTTTCTCCATTTTTTGGGGTGTGTAGACTTTTCATATCCACTGTAGCTAACTGAATGAAATCTTGAATGAAAATGGTGTGCGCGTGTGAGTGTACATTAATTAGGCCAGTGAGAAAACGAGGTAACTCCCTCTAGACAAATGGCACAAAAACACCTGCCGTCTTTGCCCGTAGTCATTCACACACTGTATATTTACAGACACACACACAAACAGACACATCTACACACAGAGGTGCACTCTTTTCACATATTCATCGCTTCAATAACAATGTTATTTCCATCTGCCTCTCCACAACTCAGATGTCCTTTTTTGCATCACTTTTGGTGCCCAATAAAATGCACTACTTTCACACGGCCACATTACTTTGTGACACGCTCCACATTTCAAACCCTCGAACCCCAGAGAGCATCCAATACACTCTGATCCAAAACACACACACAGGATATACACAAACACTAATCCATACACACCTGTCCTGAACACAACAAGCCCCCTGGAGCACACACATTCATCATACTTGTGTCAAGCAACAGGGAGAGCCAGCAATAAACATAGAGGGTAAGACTGTTGGGTAGCTGTGTGTCTGTGTGTGTGTGTTTAATTTGAATGGCTGGTTTCTGGTGATGCTTTTGCTTTTGTTAAGATTAATTGTTATTCACATTTTATCTTTCTTATTTCTCACTTGTCTTGGCAAGGTAAACAGAAGTTTTTTACTCCAGCAAAGCCCTTCAAATTGAATACAGGGGAGAGTGATGGAGAGAGCGAGACAGAGAGAAAGTCGAAAAATAATGAAAATCATTGTTGCACTAAGGGCCAATCAGTGTGCTTGTATGTGTGCGGATGTGTTGCATGTTATCAGTGTCAGCTTTTATAGGGTGTTAGAGGCGAGAGACAGCGCCTACCACACAGTCACCATGACCACAACCGCACAAAGACACTTGTGTCCGTGTAGTTCCGTGTAGTTTTGTGTGTCTGTGTGCATGTGTGCTTGTTTGTGTCACAGCAAAGAGAAGCATTCTTACCGAACCTGGTGATATTTCTAAATCCCCTACGAAGACTGTAAATAGAAAGTTGTTTTGTTGTGTATTTTGAATCATATGTATATATCTTCACTTCAAACCTATTTATAGATACAGGTAACCTAATTCAATAATGTATTCATCCGATATCAACAGAAATGCATTTTCATAGTGCCGAACAAATAAGTACACCCATAGATTCAACAGCTGTTTTTGTCCCAGGGCCAAAATTACCAAATGCAGCAGTTATAAATCTAAGATGATGGAAAATAAACCATTTCATATAGTTGAGATGTGCGACCAGGTCTATTGAAGCAACAGATAAGTTAGGCGTTAGAGCAGGGGTAGGCAAACTATGGCCCGCGAGCCGAATACGGCCCTCGAGGCAATTCCATCAGGCCCACGGAAGGTATTAAAACAGATTTGAGAGGAAGTACAAAATAACTTGGCAGTCCAATTGTAATGTATCTGAATCTGAATTTAAGTTATTTAGATATGTACACCTCCGGTATATATGTTATGTGTATACATTTTAATTATTGCCCTTTTCTGGCCCACAAATCTTTTAGAATGTACAAATTACATAACAAATGTGGCCCTTCATATAATTTCAACGTGCTGATGTGGCCCCTGAGTTGCTCATGTGGCCCTCCCCTGCATTAGAGTCTTCCTTAGTTGACAAGATGGCTGTCAGACACTTAATGGAAAACAGGCGGATGTAGGCGTATCTATAGAAAAATGCTATGGTGGCCACATGTTCCACCCAACACAGGTTGTGTTTTTGCGACAACACCCCAATGCCAGATGGTCAAATTGAACACCACACATTACTGAGATTGGCAATATGACTCCAAACACAACCAGTCTTTTACATGGACCGGGAGACATTTTGCCCACTTTTCATAACAGTACTGCTTTGACAGTATTTCGATAGGATTGAGAACTGGGATTTTACTCGGCCATTCTACAACAATCCACTTTTTCAGCCATTCTGTTGTATTTTGTGTGTTTTGGATCAATACCCTGTTGCATGATCCATGTTTGGTTCAGCTTCGGCTTTGAGAGAGATGGGTTCTCCAGGACAGTATGGAATTCATGGTTGACTCAATGATGGCAACTTGGCCAGGCCCTGAGGGAGCAAAGCATGTACATAACTTATGCAAACACAGACCATTACAATGTACTGGATATCTTTTTTTCTATCCGCGGCTATCATAACATCTCATTCCTCTTTGTTGACTTGATCTGGGATTGAAATCTCATATTACAGCGAGCTTCACATTTTAAAGTTAATTTAGGATTTAGACAAAATATGCAATTCACAGATAATTCAGGATCTGCAGATTATCGCCTGACTTGTTTGTGTCACCTTTATTAAACCAGGAAAGCCGATTGAGATCCAGCTCTCATTCCCAGCATTACAACTGCATGAATGCTGTCAGTATTCTATTAATACCATCCAAAATAGTATTTTCAATGATATAGACACAATATTTATTATTGAAATCGTATAATTGTAATATGTAAATAACAAATGGAAATGCCTTTTAAATTATATCAGATTAATATACAGCCTTGATTGGGTTGGCTTTATTTATTTCTATAATTAAAAGTTTATCATATTTTACTTATTTATTCTTTTGCATATAGAGGTCTGCCAAATGTGATTAATATAATATGACCATGTGACCTGTAACTTCTGCAAGTGTATGTGGTTGTCCTCATTACTGCACAACAGTTCTGAAGAGCAAACTGCCCATTACAATGGAAACCAGATAATTGATGGAAATGTACATGTAAAAGCACAACATATTTTTAAATATGGGTCTAGAAAATCTAAAAAAAATGCAAGGGTTTTGTTGTACCTCTTAGATATAGTAAATATATTTACAGACCTTATTACCTATGACTTCCCTGTTAACTGTATTTTGCCATGAACAAATAGATAATATAAAGTGCATTGAATGTTGGTATGGATTTTTGATCTTTATTAAATGTATTCAATACACAGTAAAGTGCAATTCAAAAATCAACTAGATAAATTCTTCACCCTGTGGCATCTTAAAACAGGTCCAATAGCTTAAGCTTACTATTCCCATATATTGAGAGAACTTACACAAATCCGTATTTGCCCAAAGAAATGTGAGGACCAGAGAGCTATCCCTTCCTCTGTCCCTCTCTATGCCAGTGGCGGCACTCCCCCTGTCAGCAGAGAGAGGGAGACAATCAAAGACATTTGTATCACCTGAGTTTTGTCCACACCTGTTTTCTGTTTCCTCATTAGTTTCATGTATTTAGTTCTGGGGGGTGTTCCATAAAGGGTGCTTGGAAAAGCAGGGATTAAATTCCAAAACCTGACTTGAATGAACCCAACTAATCAGCAGCGCTTAAATCAGTTCCATAACGTTAAGTTGAAGATCATGTCATCTCACTAATTCAAGCCAGGTTCAAATAGTCTAGATAATTGCGTGTGCAGGCTTTTCTCATAAAGCCCGTGGTGCTGGAGCATGGATTCATCAATTCACTATGGCAAATAAGGGGAAAGAAAGAGCACCGATGTTCACACTGAGCAGCGTTTGCTACCCGAGACCTGATTTCCTAGGTACACAATTCGTACAGAGCGGCAAACTGTGTATGCTGATATTCTCCGCATCTCCAACTGTATTCTGCTGTTCTGCTGGCAAAAAATGCACATAGTTAGCAGCACTGTGAGCGCTTTATTGCACCGTGTGCTATGTGCGATATGTGGGCTCATTAATCTACATATATATTCTATACCTTCCCTTGAGAATCTATACCGCTCATGCAGGTAGTTGTCAGGTAAAGCCAACTGGTCTGACCTGTCCCTGAAAGTACGTTGTCATTTGTAATGCGTATAATTATCGCTCCCTCATCCACCACGTCATCATTGAAAGGACACGCCAGGATTTTGAGTCCGACACATTTGGTTGAGCTTTCAATTTATAGAGAGTTATGTGGCTCATTGAGACTTACCAAATGTCACTTCAGTTTGCGTTTGTTTCACTTTCTTACGTAATGTAACCTCATGGTTACATGAGGGTCCGATGTAATATCATAACATTCAGACAGATAGTGATAGTGGTTACATGAGGGTCCGATGTAATATCATTACATTCCAAGCACAGGTGGTTGAGCTTAACCTGACAGTTAGCCTGCCCCGGACCAGGTTAGTTTCCCAGCATAAGTTGCCAGGGTACCTGAGTTTGGAATATTTTTAAGTTTGGTTTATGAAACGGAATCAATCGCAAATAAGTCTGACTAAGCACGATAAGCCTGGCTTGTTTTCTGATCTTGTTTTATGGAACCACCCTCTGGTCTTGTCAGTCTGTCAGTGTCGGTTCATTGTTCTTGTTTAGCTGTACGTAATGCTGAGAGGTACGTGGTATTCTAGTCTGTTGTTATTTTTATTGTCCAAAGTGTTCGGAGATAGATCTGGTTTGCCTGCCTAAATAAAAACCTTTTTATTTAGTACTCTGCGCCTGTGTCCGCTACCTGTCCTGTTACCTGCCGGAAGCGATGCGTGACAAGAAATGACACTATTTTGCCCCTAATATTGATATAATTGTTATAGTCACCGCATTTAAAAAACGTTTTATCTCAGCAAAATATCTTTCATCAAAGTACATCTAGACCTACTTCTTCTATGAAAAATACTGATGCTTTTTTATATATTTTCAATAGTAATGCATAATTCAGAGAAGTTATAATCAAGGTTTTTCATTTCTGCAAGTTTTAATTAAACAGCTCCTAATTAACTTGCTCGCTCAAGAAACAACGAAATCTGCCGAGGCCAACAATATCAACCCAGGGCTGCTCAAGTGTGCTCTATAACTCATATTTTATATCCAACATTGGTTTCAGGAGACATTTTTTAAATGTGAAAGCTTTATGTCTGAGAACTGTTGATAAATCAGGGCACAGTACTAAACCCCTCTGACTCATGTCAATACTGTACCCAGTGATTTAATATGTGCTGATACAGGAACTGGCATTGCCCTATTCCATCACCCCTGCAAAGCAGTGATGTGTGACATCATATGCACACGTTGAAAATCTTATAGTTAGTTGATAAGTCACTTGATTGTAAAGAAACCCTAATTTGAGATCAAACAGTTATCTTAGTTATATGGATTTAGAAGCAAGAACAGTTCTATTATTTTTCTTTCGGTTACATGGTGGTAAAAATAACTACTCTCTATCTATTTCTGCATCTCTCCTTTCTCTCTCTCTCTCTCTCTCTCTCTCTCTCTCTCTCTCTCTCTCTCTCTCTCTGTATCTTTCCTACCATTGACAGATTGATGACCTTTAAGGCCATGCATATGTTATCTGCCCAGATCAGTGGTGTCAAACCGGTTCCACAGAGGGCCTAGTGTATGCAGGTTTTTTGTTTTTCCTTTAAAACAGCCCAGACCTAAACAACCAGGTGAGGGTACAACATAACCAATTACTGGCACGTAATCCAGAGGTGTAGTGCAGGAAAGCCATGTGCAGAGCCAGGTTTCAAAACAGGTTTATTCTCCAAACACAAAACAAACCGAGAACAGCGAAAAACATGAACTGAAATAATATTGCGCATATACAGCGACTTAAAAAGAAACATTCAAATAACAGCAACACTCTTTAAATACAACCCTTACCTCTATCTAATCGTTGTGAACTGGTAATAATAACCAACAAGGTTGCACACCGATCCAGTGACTTAAATACACACATAATCACCAAATCCCATACAACTGTGCTACTTTAATTAAACTAAATACTAAACAGCTGTAACTGAAAAAAAAACAAATGTGCTCCAACACATTACAGCACCAGGTTACAGGACCTTCTCTCACCTCAATCAAATCACAACATAAAAATGTGGCACCTGGGTGTGAATTTAACCAACACATAATCGGATATATCCCCCAGACACTGCTCATGGACGATCAGCAAAAAACTGCCTGTCGGCCAATCAATCGTGCATCTCTATTGATCTGTCCATGTTACCATTTAAGGTTGGAGATGTATACCTGATTCTAGTTTCAGAACTACAGTATGTCAATGTAAGAATTCAACCTTTTGCTACAATTTTGGTTGAAGTAAATGTATCGATTGTGAGCAATGAAATTTAAAATGCCTTTTTCTACACCAGCAGTTATTATAAACTGGCCAGTTCTCTTTTGGCAGATGCCAAGCAAGGATTAATAATACATGGCTTATATACAAATATCACACAATAGATGCTTCATTAGCTATTTATCTTCCACAAACAAATCCCATAGGTAGCCTCATCCTTGGTAAGATGTTTCTTATCCAACTATTCAATGAAATTTCAACACATCTAGCACCATGCTTTTTTCTTCAAATTCCATCCCTTCATTCATCTCCAATAGGAATAGGTGAAGGAAAATGAAGATTGATTGATTTGGACACACAAACTAGTTGTGATGCCAGCAGGCTGGTTAGCCTAATGAAACTGCCTAGCAGCAATTTGATTTGTTTGTTTTTCAGTTGGAACACTTGATATTTAATAAAGTGCAAAATAGCAAAAAGTCTGTGTCTGCTCACCAAATGTACAGCATTACTTTATACCAGAGCCTATAAAAAGTAATGCACCTCGTATTGAATAAGGCGTCAGTGCAATTCAGGATTTATCTAATGTATTCCAGTATATAGTCTTGGCTTCCATACAGATGAATGGTCATTTCCCCAAAACCGCAATACATTTAATTTGACGAATGGCGCACACACACTCACAAAAACACATGCTCACCAACATCAACATGTCCAAACACATCCAGAAAAATTAAAACATACCACTGCAGCGCAATATATTGGCACCCCACTGCAGGTTTGCCTTTCATTTATGGAACAAATGAATGTCAACTACACAACAGTCTGACAGAAATCTGATTCCCTGTAACTTCCGCCTTCAAAAGTGCAAATGATTTGTTGGAAGAGTGCCTTAAACTTGGCTGTTAGCATTAGCCAAAAAAAAAAAGTGAGAAATGTCTATAATGATTGTCACTGCCTTGTCTTACCATCATCTCCTATCCTATGGTAGCATGCTAGCTAGCTTATATTAGGAACGTTGGATTTAGTGTTGTATTTAGTCTACTTGCTTCTTAGCTATATATTGTTTTACAAATATAAAGTGGCTCTAGCTCTGGCTAGGCTTCACACACTCAACTATCTTCCAGATAAAGATTGCATCTACTATAAGACTATGGTGCCCTACAGTCAGAAGGCAAAACCGCATTAAGTCTTTGAGCATGTTGTGTAAATTATTGGGAAATCTAGACACTATTTCTGGTATTTTTACTTCTCCCTGTGTAATTATGAGTGAAATAATGAAAAAAAACATTTGCATTAGCATCAAAACCATGGGGCAAAAACGTGAGGAGATTAACTTGATGACAATCAGGACATATCTCCACAAAGTTACCACAATTCAGGAAACACTGTTACTTGGAAATTAGCATTTCTGTATGGTTTACATATTAAGGTGCTTATTCAAATAAAAAAAAAACAATATAATAGTTGTGTTGTCAGATGGTGCAGTCTGCATTTCTTAAATCAGCACCTTGTATCCCACTGCTGTCTTTGAATCTAAGCAGAGCAGGTTCTGGATTGTCCCTAGATGGGAAACCAGATGTGGCTGGAATTGGTGTTGGAGGGCCAATAAGGTGCACTCAACATTGATATCTAATCCCAATTCCCCAGGGGCAGTGAAAGCGACATAGCATTGTTTTGGGGGCACTCTTTTGGAAGAGATATAATTTTTTTTACTTTTGTTCAGTTATCCTCCTACATTGTGGTCAATGTAAACAGTTAAACATTGTGAGTTGTAAAGGTTGTTTAGAGATAAAGTCTGTAAAAATCATTTGTTTTCCTTTAATTATTTTGGGTGAGGGGAGGTTATCAGGGGCTTCGAGTTAGTGTACTGTTACTCTGATTTAGTGTACTTCATAAGTGAGTGATTATCATAGGCGTCATTTACACTGGGGACATGTCCCCACCACTTTTAGAAATGGCGGATTTTGTCCCCAACACATTTTGAAATCATTTGGTTAAAATGTTCTGAAAAATCAAGCGAACCAAGAAATGTTAAAGGTTTATTTGCACAAAATAAAACATACAATGCAGTTTAGATACAGAAAGAAACATAATCCTTCATTCCGTGCTGTGTTTTGATTGCGCTGTGTCACGTGACAAGCAATGACGCATCACCATGGAAACATTAAAGTGACAGGTTCTAAATAACGGTCGCCTAGAAATACTGACGCTGGGGAATCAGTTAGAATATTTTAAACTTACGTGTAAAAGGGTTCCGTCCAATTGACCCTTCGCAAAACCACGCAGATTGGCTGCTAACCAATGTCAGTCTTATATTGAATGCTATGCCCATTTTTGATGCGCCATTATTCAATATTTTTCCCGTTCTGCTGTAATGTTTTTTCATCTGATCTTTTGTCCCCACCACTTTTCAACACAAACTGACGCCCCTGGTGATTATAAAATTTCAAATAAATAACAGAAAACTGTCAGAGGCCCCACACAAACAAAGCCAGCGAGAGATTATTCTGATGTAGATTAGAATATAAATCTAGTTTTTCCCTTTGAGCCTTATATTCCCTCAACGAAAGAGATACTGTAGAAAGACATTGAGAGAGAGAGAGCATTTTGCAGAGAACGAGTTATTAATCAGAATAAGAGTGATGTCACTACATTCAGAGAGAGTCACTGCCTTAATGAGATTGCGTCCAAAACAACACAAAATCCACATATGGTGCACTACTTTTGACCAGGGCCCATGGGGTTTTGGTTAAATAGATCACAACACACTACAAAGTATGCCATTGGGGACAAAAACCTAACAATAGGATTTATGATGATTGATTTGTGTTGATATGATTGACAGTGAGATTATTTTTCTTTGGGATTTTGTTGTCATTTTTGTTGTGGAAATAAATCAAAGCTGTTCGAAGTCAGAAATCCAGCAGCCATATTCACAGCATTGGAGAGAGCAGCACAAACAACCTCTCTTACTCTCTACAAGGTCATTGGCAGTATCTCACCAATCCTAGCTCTCCCACTTTCTTAATAGTGGCATTTCTAACCATGCCTTCATCTTCCTTGTGTGCATTTTATTACCACTCGCTTAACTCCTCTCTTACTCTCCTTTCAACAGTTACTCTCTTTTTTCCATGTCTTACTTAGACTATTGACTATTCTACAAAACCATACTGAAGTGGTGATGTTAAATCCACATTTTGAAACATTGTTGAGACAGTTTTTGTTATTCGAAGGTGCAGGAGGCGGTGTCCACATTTGTTTCCAATACAAGTACACATATTTCTAAATGACATATTACATATTTAAAACCTCCTTCATCAACACATCTCGCAATGCCTCTCATTCCTATCACACCATCACAATTAGCTCAACCTGGATTTATTTTGGCGCCATGCACACCAGGTTAGCTACGATTGCTACGGAGTGCAAAGGAGTGCTAGGGGTACAAAGGAGTGCTAGGAGTGCAAATAAGTGCTAGGAGTGCTAAGGAGTGCTAGGAGTGCACCAGTCTCGAAAGCATTGTGGGGCTTGAAGTAAACGAGTGCTAAACGAGTGCTACTTCCCTACGCTGTCCGAAATCAAACGTGCTTTTCCAAAGCTAAAACAGGGAAATATGTGTCTGTGCTTGCAAGATTTTTCTTGAATTGAGAAAGAAATTGATGGATGGAGAAGAAGTTGAAGTCTGCAATTAGAAACTTGAAATTCAGTGTGATGATTCTCTGAAGAATCAACATCAGCTTCTCTCTCTACCCGACTTCAACCAGAGCTTGGAAAAGGACAAGTTTTCTCTGAGACGCCACGCAAAAAGAATGATGAGTCTGTTCGTATGTGAGCAAACATTTTCTCTGTTAAATCTGAAAAAAGGCAGCTTGAGAACCAAAACGACCGACAACCATCTCTGCGATGACCTTCGCAACCACCAAACTTACTCTTAACCTGCCATCCATCCTCCAGTCCAAAGCGCAGCATCACTTGTACCCTTATAGGCAAGTTAAAAAAATACATAGCAATCATGTGTTAATGAACCAAATTGCTTGATACATTCAGTCAATTAAAGTTGATGATATTTTCATACATAACTGAGCCTGCTGTTCTGAGAATGAGCTGCTAACCATATTTGAAACAGAATATATGAAAACCCATAAATGGGAAGCTGTGAAGTATGCTTTTTTCTTTAAGTATATTCAATAATTAATCATTATTAACCAACATTTAATTGATTTTGCTAACTTGAGTACACTAGAGCTAAGGCACCTTAAGGCGATATCCCCTAGAACCCAATTTACTCTGCTCCATACCCATTGCACATTAAGATAAATTTAAAACAGTATATATTTAATCTAATAATAACTAACCATAAGAAGTTCCATAATTTTTACTATGAATTCCGCACTTTCCATGTCAGCATTTGAAATGACAGCATATTAGTTATTTAGCCCTTATCCGGAGTGACTTACATTGCGGCTGTAACGTAATCTGTAACAAGCGGCAGAACAAAGGCACAGGGAGAATGGAGGACTTTTTATAAAAAAACGATAGGCATATACCGGTAGTAATATTCAATTATTAACACTGCCTTGAAGACCAGCATTCCGGAGTCGCCTCTTCACTGTTGAGTCTGAAGTTTGGCAGGTACTATTTAATGAAGCTGCCAGTTGAGGAACTGTGAGTGGTCTGTTTTCTAAACGAGACACTCTAATGTATTTGTTCTCTAGCTAAGTTGTGCACCAGAGCCTCCCACTCTTCTTTCTATTCTGGTTAGTCTGTTTGCATTCTGTAAAGGGAGTGATACACACAGTTGTATGAGATTTTCAGTTTCTTGCCAATTACTTTAATGGAATAGCTTATATTTCGCAGAACAAGAATAGACTGACGAGTTTCAGAAGAGAGTCATTTGTTTCTGGACATTTTGAACATGTCATCAATCGAACCCAGAAATGCTGATGTTCCAAATAGCAAACTAGTCTACAGAAGGCTTGTTTTATTGCTTTCTTAATCAGCACAACAGTTTTCACCAGTGCTAACATAATCACAAAAGGGTCTTCTAATGATTAATTTTTTAAATGATACATTTCAGAATGCGCCATAGTAACAGTGATGGTTGCTGATAATGGGCCTCTGTACGCCTATACAGATAATCCATAAAAAAAAAATCTATTTTCAACCCAATGTCTTCACCCCATGTAAACAGGTTTCCTTTGCTACCATGAACGCAGCACGGACTCATTCATTGTTTTTTCTTATCAATTGTCATTCACACCATGTCCCCTTTAGGGCTGAACAAGTTAGCAAAATAATCTAATTGTGATTTCTTATTGAGCAAACACAACCAAAAAATATTTGTTTAGTATGTTCTTTCCGTTAGACCAGGCCTATATGATGAAATTAGGTGATGCATGAATTGATATGAATTACATATTTTTACTTAATTACTTCAATGACAGTATTGACTGAACTTTAAGCCTTGTAAACATAGAATAATAATTATGACAACATAAAAGCGCATCATAAATTCATACTGCCAACTTGTTTCTCAGTTCTCCTGCCTGTTTGTGTTTTCCATCCCTGTTGTTCACCTTCTGTATACTGGATATTATCAATAATAAAACAATAAAGCCACGCAAAAGTTGTCATAGTGATGTAAAGTTAACACAACACATTTCGGAAATGTGTAAGATTACGACAGTCGATATATTTTCAAAATGAGGCCAAAATCACAAATTGCATCAAAATCAATATTTATGAAAATTGGATACTCTCATTGTACTCTCAAGCTTCAGATTTGATATACGTCAACAGAGATGATTGTCAACAGAGTTCGATTAATCTCATGATTCTCTTGGTACATGTGACCATGAGAGAGGATGAATATAAAGAACACGTTTACTTGAAAATGATATGAAGAGAAATGAAGGGCTTTTGATTGATGAATCAGAAGAGCTAGTGGTACAAATAGTCAACAACCATGAGGGTGGGGCCCACGGCATAAAACTCAAACAGGAGATTCAAGAGTAATGATTATACAGTGTGTTTAAAGGGTATATTGAACCCACAGTACACATATGATGAGGCCCTGGCAAGTGGTTGTTAGCTACATCTGAGCGCTTATTTAGCATTAGATGTTTTACGGATATTGTTTGTTTCAATCAAATGACAGGGTTTAAAATTGTTGTCTTTCATCAAACATGCCGGTTTACCCATTTCCAAACAGCGAGGACCCATACCCTAGAACAGTCTATAAACCCATATGTCAGTGAGTGGTGTTACACAGGATTTTAACACCCTAAGATCATGGTTGCAAACATAGCTGTAGTGTTGGTCTTCACAAGATTGCCATATCCAACCCCAGAACACAGAACAGGGTCCAGATTGTAAGCGCATATGCTACTCTAATTGAAGTTCTACAAAGGCTCGGGATGTTGGGTTAGTAGGTGTCACAATAAGAAACATATGTGCTAATACTATCGTGGATCTGACTGTTGAAATGTGTTATGAATGTTTTATAAAACCAGATTTACCCAAGGAACCCAGTGAGCGTTACATATTTTATGATTTTGATACACTTTCCAATCCTGTGAACGGTTTATACACTTTTTGTGAGTGCAACAAGCCTTGATGATGTGGACTTGAGTGATGGCTGTCGCTGTATTTTTACCCAGTTTCGCTGACCGAAATATAGTGACTACACCTTTAGAGCACACGACTTACAAGGTTTTGATCTTAATCCCGTACGGTGTTACCAATTGAATTAGTAAGACACCTACTGTCAATCAGTCAATGAAATGTATTTTATAAAGCTCTTTTTACAACGTAGTTGTAACAGAATGCTTTTACAAACACCCTGTCTATACCCCGACCTGATGAATCACAAGAGATAGTGGCACAAATATAGTCAACAACCATGCTAATGGGAAGCAAGCTCATGATTTTAACAGACAGCAAATTTACTCAGAGATACATTGATGTTCATTGTTTCCTAGAAAATAAAGTTGGCACCCTTGTCATCTGCTATGGTGTCTAATGAAATACTTTCCTTACAGGTTTAATGTCAACAAGAATAAGAACGAAGAGGTATGCAGTGAGACTTGTCGTGAGTTGCTGTGACAACTATGTATTTCTTTCACTGCAAAATGTACAGTTCATAACAGCAGGACATAGCCGTTCCCAACACTTTGATAATAAATTATATCTGTGTAAACCTATAGGGTGTTACCGTTAAAATCCGCCCGAATATACGTAGGGAATGGGGCGTACCACCACTCACATGGTTTGATGCCTTACATCTGTTCTAACATTGCATACATGTTTTAACTAACATGGGGTATTTAAAAAATTGTTAGCTATGCAACTCTGTATAAGGTTTTAATGTGTAAATGTATGTCACTAAGTTACCTATGACATTGTAAAAGCCGCTGTTGAATTCAAATGTCTATCTTTTGTTGTGTTTCAAGTCATGTAATTAAAATGTGTTTTTGCCCCATGTTAAAGTGTTCCATGTATGCGGGAATGGCAATTCTATCAAGACCACTTCCCTGTCACTTTTTAAATCTATACCTTTGGCAAATGTTGTGGAGTAACTCAAACTGAAATTGCTTGGGTAGAAATGTCTCTATGAGTGACTAGGCAGCGTTATGTAAAAACCGTTGTTACACATGTTGATCCCGGTGACATGATCCACCCTGTTACAACCCTGTTTGTAAGTGAACTGTTGAATTTCTCAGGCCAACCAAGCCATTTCAATCTTACCTTCCCTTTCTGTACTTTTCATCAATATTAGCTTCCTCTTTAAAAGTGTTATTTATAGCCACAATAATCTTCAGTAATTCCTGTTCATAAAAGGTTCCAACGATCACATCACCTCACCATTGTAATAATATGTTCTAGAGGTACCTGCGGAATGCATTCTGTTATTGTAAAATATTCATCGCTGCACCTTCTTTATGAAGCCCTTGACAAAAGTTTCTGACTATATCAACAGATGTGTTCCTGACTCAGGCCGTTGCAGCGTTGCATAGTTCTTCTGCAATATCTTCATTCCTGCATTTATCCTTATTAACACTCAACCTCTGTGTGATGTACGACTCCGGTTTGAATTTGCACAGAAAAGTCTTGATTGCCACGTGAATCTTGGTCAAATATCGTTAAAAAACAGATACAACTTAACTTTGTTCCAGCATGTGTTTTATTCGCAGTGTTAAAAACCTCTCTATATGATGTCATCAGAATTAATCTAAAAAAAGCAACCCAGTGGACCAAGACAGGAAATTCTTCTTAGACTACGCTGGTGCACTCCATTCAATGCATGCTTTGTACGGCTGGAACGATTAGTCAACGTTATCGGCAACGTCAACAATAAAAAATTGTCTACATATGTTTTTATTGTAGAGAAGTTGTTTCATCTCAAATTACCTATTTTAAGTGCCTGCAATAACGTCATTTTACCAGTGCGGCGCTGTAGCTCTAGACTGTATGGCTCCATTCAGCCCACCCATATGCAAACCAATTGAAGAAAACATGTTTAAACAAATTGCAAAAGCTGAATAATGGTTCAACCCCTACTAAATAATCAGTGGGAGAGTAGCAGATTCTATGACTAATCGTTTGATTAGTCGATTATCTAAATAATAATTTGTTGCACCATAAAAAGCCAGAATCTCAAGGTCCATCGTAACACATTAAACATCTCGCTGCTGTTATAAAACTTATTGTAACATAAATTGCCTGGGAATATAACAAGCAGAAACCCTGGGAGGACATTGTAAAACGTCAAATATCAATGAACACAACAAAGCAATATTTAATTCACCGTACATAAATTCGTCAAAACTGAAGTTCTGCCCTAAAATACATAATCCAGAAAGTTCCACCCCTAGCATACATCACACAGAAAGTCCCACCCACACACACCATTCCTAATTATACTTCTCAAGCAACAACATTAGTGTTTAACACAGGGATTGCAGTAAAGGGCTAGAACCTAATGGTTGCCTGAATAGCCTCTTTGGAAAGTCAGTCTTCGGCCCAATCCGAATACTCCCACTTACCCCTTCCCCTTAGCCCTACCCCTTAGTTTACCCCTACCCCTTGGCCCTCGAAACCGAGTGGTAAGGGCTACGTTCCCCTAGGAATTGGGACACCACTCGGTTTTGGCTACGTCATCATACATCGTCGCTAGCATAACCAGGACAGATGTCAAAGGCTATTCTATGGGAACACTTCACCAGGAAAATAATTGGATATTATAAATATTTACAGTGGCATTTCTGTGAGAGTGTCTTGTGTGCATTGTGCTGTGTCCAAATGTGTTACTTTCACTTCCTAATAACTACGCAGTTGTTTCACATACCAAACTGTTATCAACTGATATTTGTTCTTAAGCATCACCCACCCACCTTCACACCTTTACTGTGCTGACAAAGCAGGCCTGCACAGCCTTGTTTTACCCAGTCATAATGCCCTCTACCCAAACGTCACCACGGTCCACCTTTATCCTGGATAATTCCCTGATCTGCTAAGGGGACAGTACAGAGGTGGACAGGTGGTGGAGACGAAAAGGTCAGCCACCTACCGCAAACACGTTTGGCAGTTTATAATAAAAAGTGGGGAAACTCAGGTGTTATTTAGGGCTGAGGTTTCGATGTATTTTTAACCAACGTAATAAAATTAACCGGATTAGCTGCAAAAATAGACGGAGGTGAAGGCTGCTAATTCGTCTCCAGTGAACCGTCTGCTGCGGTTGTTGACAGTCTAAGCATAACGTAATGAATTCCTGCTGGAGCTTTGAGCATTTGGAATACATAAATTATAACAAAACATAATTATGCAGAAATCCTTAAGGCTATTTTTTCACCTAACTGTATTTTATTTTTACGCCAACATATCATTGGATTTGGATGTGTACTCACAAGGCCACCAATCCAGCGGAAAATTACCAGTGTCATGGCCTATTTCTAATTTGCCTATAAACAGAGTAACAACAAATTGCCTAGTCTATCCTTTGTGCTGTTGTGTAACTTTAGTGGCGGTGGGGGAAGTAGCCTAGATCATGACAGCTTGATTTGTGAATATTTTATAAGTCGTCATATCTTTATGTTAATAATTTGTATCGTGTCACGTGTAGATTGGTTCGTGTGTGCGCGCGTTATCAACATTGGTCATCATATCAACTGATGGCGCTTTTAAAACAATTAGCAGCCCGTGAATCAATTTACCACCGAATGATGTCTAACGGCAGTCTCGCGCATCCATGGTAGCCATGCCCCCTCGCGCCGCTGCACGCGCACCTTGGCGGTTAATAAGTACCCGCTAGTGTTCATGAGCTCGCGCTGCCTGACCCTAATCATCTCATAAGTCCACCGTACAGGCATCATGGGGTCATACACGAACAATAACCGTAAAGTGCTAGCGGGGTTAGGGGGCTAATAGCCCGTGACTCACTTGAAACCGTTGATTGCTCTCACGCCGCCGCCGTCTAGTTTCCCTCGCGGTCAGGGAGTCACGGCCACCAGTCGTTCGGTGATGGAATTCGGTAGCCGGTGCCCGGGAGAAAAACCACAGGTACGGCCAAGGGTGGGTAGTTTATCTGACAGTCCGACAGCGGGGTCTCCTGTGTGTTCGTGTTGCACCTGTGATCCAGCTGGTCAGCGTAAATCTCGAAGCAGTGATGACTCCGATCTCTGTTAAAGTCTACCACAGCATGAACCGCTCCGTGTCAAGGGGAAGATTACAGTTGGCGACTATCTCTCCGTGGTAACGCAAATCCTTACCTTCACCCGTGCATTCTTTAGGTTAGCCTGTAATGTAATTCAATGTCAATGGGTCGTTTGACTGCGAATGTTTATGTCCTGTCCACTTCAAATAACCTAGAACCACCGTTCATTATCAAAATTATTACTTCTTCTTATCGAAAACCCCAAGAACTGAAGGAAAACAAACATTGGCTACTGTCTCTTCTCGTTGCTGTCAGTCCTCCTTACCAAACGCGTGTTCGTCGGGTGTAGACCGTTGGTAACGTTCTGCTTCTATCATTCATTCAGATGGCTCCCGCTGGATAACGGGACAGACGGTAGCCTAGGCGACTGTGCGCGCGTGCATTTCCTTCGCGTGTCTGGACCCCTACCGGATACGATGTCTCACGCTCGCTCTTTTCCTTCCCTGTCACATTCTGTGAGTGACACCTTTTCACCGAGAGCCTTCCCACCCGGACCAAACATTCAAACACACACGCGCGCGCGCATACACGCAGAAATCCCCTCTCGGGTTCGCAGTCTCACTCAATGTCAGAGAGGGGAGAGTGAGAATACAAGAGAAAGATAGATGAAGAGAGAGAGAGAGAGAAAGAGAGATGAGGGGTGAGAGAATTAGAGGGAGTGGATGGATGAGCATCATTAAAGAGAAGAAGAGAAAGAAAGTGGGAGAAATGCTGAGAAGCTGAAGGAAATCGACTTAGGGAGAGATGGGAAAGATTAAGAGGGGGAGATTAATTGTGTTGATAAGAGGATAATTTTCTGTCCTTCATCCATCTCTCAGACACAGTTGATTAGGACAATTAAGTCACAGGCTTTAGACATGCTCACACCACAAACACCTAAAGTTGTACCAATTGTTAACCTTCTTTTGAATTACAGGTGTAATACGATGTATTGATTGATTCTGATGAGTCAGATGCACAGGACTGTTTGTGTGCGTGAGCTTGTTTCTTTACCATTTTCAGTACAAAAATTCACTTGCAGGCCCTGGTATTAGGATGTATGAAAAGTGCAGTAGTGCATACAAAATATACAATATGCTAATGTGCATTGAATGTAAATGGAAAGTGACCAGATCATGAAAATTTATATTTATCAATATGATCAGAATATTAATGTTGCTGATTGAGAAGTCTTATGGCCAGGCAGTAGTCTGGTAGACTCACAAACAGTTGTTTTCCACTGGTCCGCTTGGAAGTAATTCGATTGGTTTTTGCTGTCGGAACAAACCACCAATACAATAAAACTATACTAATGGCATTGAATGTACATGGAAAGTGACCAGGGCATGAAAATGTTTATTGATAAATATGATCAGATGATTAATATAGCTGATTGAGAAGTCTTATGGCCTGGGGTTGGTCTGGTAGACTCACAAACGGTTGTTTCCCACTATAGTCTGCTTGGAAGTGATTTGATTGGTTTCTGCTGTCAAAACAATCCAACAATACAATAAAACTATACGTAAATATATTCATTAATTTGACTTATAATTTGCTATTATTATTATTTCTGCTATATATCTTCATATCTACGTAGTTGTTGTATTTTTTTTATCCATATCGATGCACAAATTGGACAATGGGGTTAATTTTTCAAAATTAATTGATATAATTATCTGATATTTCAAAACTGAACCGCAAGCAGATCTTTTGATCAGGGTGTGCTGGGAATAAACGTACCGGCTCCCCGTACCCATTGGTTGTTGTGACGCACATCAAATTCATACATTTCAGCAACATTACTCAATGGGTGTGCTGTGGCTATACAGGGGAAGCTGCTGCACAGCTAAATGTCACTTTCCTCATCTCATCCAGGGCTGGCACGCTTCCAACAGTTATGGATAGAATTCTGCTTTTGACAAAATGACAATCTCATAGATAGACACGCAAACTACAGATTGGATGCTGTATGACACCACAAATGTACATTACCATTTGGGGTCACAAACATACATACAGTATCTCACAAAAGTGAGAACATCCTTCACATTTGTGTAAAAATTTGATTATATCTTTACATGTGACAACACAGAAGAATTTAAACTTTGCTACAATGTAAAGTAGTGAATGTACAGCTTGTATAACAATATACATTTTCCTCAAAAAAACTCAACACACAGCCATTCATGTCTGAACCGCTGCGAGGGTCATGGTCTGGGGCTGCATGAGTGCTGCCCGCACTGGATAGCTAGAGTTCATTGTGGGAATCGCAGAGCATGATCCCCTCCCTTTGGACACTGGGCCTCAAGGCAGTATTCCAACATGATAACGACCCCAAACACACCTCCAATTCAACCACTGTCTTGCTAAAGAAGCTGAGGGTAAAGGTGATGGACTGGTCAAGCATGTCTTCAGATCTTAACCTTATTGAGGTAGAGGAGCGCATGGTCGTCATGATGGATTGTCGTCATGGAGAAGTGGAAGAGGACTCCAGTGGCAACCTGTGAAGCTCTGGTGAACTTCATGCCCAAGAGGGTTAAGGCTTCGAAAATAATGGTGGCCACACAAAATATTGACACTTTGGGCCCAATTTGTACATTTTCACTTGCGGGTGTACTCACTTTTGTTGTCAGCGGTTCAGACATTAATGATGTGTGTTGAGTTTTTTTGAGGGGACAGCAAATGTACAATGTTATACATGTTGTATACTCACTACTTTACATTGTAGCAAAGTGTCATTTCTTCAGTGTTGTCACATGAAAATATATAATCAAATATTTACAAAAATGTGAGAGGTGTACTCACTTTAGTGAGATACTGTACATCTTGTTTTAAAAATGAAAAATCACAAAATGATTATATAGTAGAGTATATAGAGTAATTGACAAGATTAGAAATAATGACATGATTTATCTTTCTCTGTTTTTCACATCAGAAAAATCTGGCATTTTACCTGGGGTGTAGAGACTTTTTGTATTCACTGTATAACTCTTCGAGAAATAGAAATTTACATCTGTTTATCCGCTCTGCAGAGCAGATGATGCGCTGCAGTCTGCCCTTGTCCTTGAGAGTAGCTGCAGCGTACCAGACAGTGATGGAGGATGCCAGGATGGACTCAATGATGGCTCTATAAGTGTTAGTCATTAGCAGTTTGTACTTTTTCAGCTGCCGCAGGCAGTATAGTCTTTGTTTCGTTTTCTGATGAGAGAGGTGTGTTTCAGCTCCCACTTGAAGTCCTGGGTAATGGTGTTGCCAGGGAAGCGAAAAGACTCCACAATGGTGAATGGGGAGCTACGTAGGATGATGGGACAAAGGTCAGCTGGGCTTCTCCTAAAGTCCACTCTTTTCGCCACTGTCTTTTGATCATTGAGCTCTACATTTTTAGACTGCACCAGGACACTAGGTGGTCAATCTCGCCCCGGGTGCTTCCCCAACCACATGTGCTGCCTCCTGTTGGAGAGGAAGGCCGTGATCCACCGGCAAGTGGACTTGGGAAATCCCATATCGGAGAGAGAGCTTGTCCTGGAGAAGTGCTGGGATTATGATATGAGAACGATTATGGTGTTCAGATGTTGGAGAGCCATGTTGATCCTGTCAAGTGGGACGGGACCAGCCGCTCGAAGGTCTTCATGACCACAGAGGTCAGGGCAACTGGTCTGTAGTCATTCAGCCCTGTGACCTTTGGGGACTAGGATGATGGTAGAGTATTTGAAGCAGGCTTGGGACACTGCAGGTCTCTAGTGATATGTTTAAGACGTCTGTGAACACAGCCGATAGCTGACTAGCAAAGTGCTTGAGAGTGGAGGGGCTGAGTCCATCAGGATCAGACGCCTATCTCAGGTTTTGGCTCTTGAACAATTTGTTAATGTCCCTCTCTAGGATTAAAAGTCCCATTGTAGCTACAGGGGTGGCGTTGACTGTTGTAGTTGTAGTCTCAGGGGAGGCATTCATTGAGATGGTTGATTGTAAATTGGCTTTGATGGATGGGGTCTGTTGTTGGTGGCCAGACACCAGACTCATTGGACCTGTTATCAACCTTCAACTAACAACGAACATGACGATTATCCCAAACGCCATAATTTAAATCAACAAACCGTACTCTAAATCGAGCTCCAGAAATCAAACAAGCAGATCAGTAAGTATAGCTGATTAACATCTATGAATACGATTTTTGCAAAAAAAAATTACAAAAAATTTCACATTCAAATGCCACTTGCCGGTACCAAGAAAATTAAAACTATATATATATATGAAGTGATGCGAGGCATACTGTTACATTGTGCCAAATCACTTACTAAAGAAACAACAGAAAGAGGTTTAGCATTAAGTTACTCTAGATATGAGCATCTGGTTAAGGAAAGGAAAATAATAAAATACATGCATTTTATATGAATAACAACCTGTTTACTGGCATCAAACATTTAAAACATTACATCTCAGTATTAACTGTGTACATTTTATTCAACAGATTTTCTGAACCTTTTCAGGTTTTTAGAACCTGGCCGAGAAGTCTATAGAACTTCCAGGTCTTAAGGACTTTATTGAAAAGGTCTCTAGAAACTTTTTAGGTCTCTAGAACCTGGTCGAGAAATCTTTAGAATTTCCAGGTCTTGAAAAACTTCATTCAAAAGATCTCTAGAACCTTTCCAGGTCTCTATTACCTGGCCCGAAGTCTTTAGAACTTAAGATATTTTATGTATACATTACAGGTTTTCATTAATGCAATGCTGTTTTCATCTTACATTCAGAGAGGCTTTTCGTTTTCAGTCTTTTTATATTTTTATTGGTACTAGCGTTGAAGCTCAAATGTTTGTGATGAAGACAACAATCATCTTTTTTAGACATGTTACATCAGCTACATTTACTAGCTGTTGTTCGATGTCCAGTACTTATTGGAGCTATGGTACCTCATGTGGGTTGTTGGTTTTGTTTATTGAATGTTGGTCCAACCACATTCAAATGAACAATTCTCATCCTTTGGAAATGATCCATGCCCAAACGGTTTGAATCCCAGCCTATTGTCACGAGTGATGGAAACGAGGTCCCCACTCCGGGGATTTTAGTGTGTTACACTCAGTAGTTCTTGTTGGGTTTGTTTTGATTGTGCACACCAGTTCTTAGTTGGGTGATTAGGAGTTCTGTTAAGTTCACTGGGTTTGATTGCACGGTGCTTAGCATTGTTTATATGTCACATTATATGGAGGTGAGTGTTTGAGTTTGAATTCAGTTGAATTCAATAGAATTCAGTTGTACCCATATTGTTGATAAAGGCTGCTACTAGGGCGAAAGCCGGTCCCGTTTGGAAGTCCTTCCACACTCAAATGAGTGTGAAAGGGCATTGGATCATGTAACAATTCCTAACCAACTGAGAACATATAGTAAGCTAGGAGGGCGTTGCAGTTCCCTGAGGGCATGTATAAGTTTGAATTCACCTGAATCATATGTGGGTGGTTAGAGTGTGCACAGCAGGTTTAGATTCTGTGATTCTCTTTGTTATAAAAGTCATTGGGTCTTAGTGCACGGTGTAGGATATTGTCTATGTCACGTTACTTTGTTGACTATTTAGGTGAGTGTTTGTTCCATGCAGCTGTTGTTTGTATTTTTATAAGTCATATTGGTAAGCGCATTTTCATTAAAACCAGTTATATGTTATCCGTTTGTCATGTTGGTTTTGAATCACAAGTCACAAGTTTTCATGAAAATGTACCCACAATTTGTGACATGCATGTTTTTTTGTGTCCTGGACACGATTTTCTTGAGGTGTTGAAAGAAAGTGTAGTGATTGGTTGACTCACCTTGCATTTTGACCAGGAAGTGGGCATAGCTTCAATTGTAAACGCTACAGACTTAACTTTTTTTACTTTTTTACTCCTTTTTTACTATAAATTTTAAACGAAACCCTTACTCTTGCACTAATCTTTACAAATACAAGTGAAATACAGCTAAACAAAACAATGTTCAATACTTATTTTTTGTTTTAATTCACGTCAACACATTATTTTTTCCAGGTTGCTCTACAATTTGGAAAACTTCTATAGTTTCTTAGTGTTTTGTTAACATTACACCATAGGGGCTGGAAATATGATTTTCAAATATAGGTAAGATTTAGAATAATTTGTAATTAAAAATATAATTTGTAGACGAATTCTTATAAAGATTTTGTTTCAAGTTTTTTAAGTAGAATGCCAGGATGAGCATTGGCCCTGAAGCAAGTGTGTGAAACAGAATTGTGAAAAAAATGTCTCACAATAGGTTCTCTGGCAGACACACTTAGACTGACATAGCACTTTCTCATGCAGTCATGTGGCTAATTAAGTAATTGATTTTTCAAAGCACCAGCAATAATAAAAATCCCTCCTTCCTAAAGATTTATTGATTTCTCACGCATGCTGTTTTTTACAATGTTAAAAATGTAATTAGGGTGAAAATACTTATTTATTTATTTATTTATGAATGCTAACACCCATGGCTGGTTTTAAACATGAGTTGGTTTTGGATTTTGATATGGGTATGATTTGGAGGTCTCATCTGAGTGAGTTAACAGGAAAAGTAAGTTGGTATTTGTCAAAGTCAAGCTAACGTATCTTTGCGTCAGAGAAAACTAATGCTCATCCTTCATTATGTGACTGATAAATTATTTTTCTGCATCTCTTAAATCACAGTTACAAATTTATGAACAAAATTGTTTTATTTACACTGTGTAAATATTATAACCTTCTGTGAGATTAGATGTTCTCATGTGAAAAAAACTTTAATTTAACATTTAAGCATTTAGTAAATACTTTCACACTCAGAGATCCCAAAAAAGATTTTTACTCACCGGTCTATTCCTTATTGCATGAGTGTGTGTGTGTGTGTGTAACTGAAAAATATAAATGTTTTTATTGATTTTTTACTGCAGCTATGTGCCCCCTGGTAACTTCTTCAGAAAACATACACAAACGCAGACACACACTCACACACACAAACACACACTGAAACCCAACAACAAAACAAAGCTTCAGAAGCAGTATAAAAAAAACCTGTGGCTCCACACAGACAACTCAGTGTTGCTTTCTGGATATCTGATGATTTTAGCTGTTATCCCCTAAGTGTGCCTGTGATCAAATAAGCATCTAACTATTTCAAACGAGACATCAATGATAAATGTGTTGCTCTCGACCAACTTACAGTATAGGCAGAAAGGACAATGTGACTAAAAGAGGGATAAGGAATGCAATAAAGACAACCAGAGAGAAACAGGGAGGGGCCGAATACGAGAGGGATCGAGATACTCCAGGAAGCGACACACCATGTTAACCCATACTGACAATGAAGCAGACCTACTCAAAAGCCAGCCTCCTGCACCACCTGATACGACTAGACTACACTGCATCTGCCCATTACAACTAGGACCTGTCATTACCAACCCACTGTACGCCCAGCATGACGCACATGGCGCACATACATGTAGACACACCTTCACGTTGAACGTGCACAGGTTCAAACACACAAACACACATGTGGGACACACACTTAAAGACAGACACACGCACACAAACTGAATGTAGACACACACACTCGTTGAGTGCAACCAGATGAAAAGCTGTGGAAGGAGAGTGGTCTGTGGTCTGCTGTCATAACAGGGCAGAGCAGGGCAAAGTGGGTGGAGGAGAGGAGGCAGAACATGGGATAATAACAGAGGTGACTGAGAGAAGAAAGCTCCTGGTGGTCTAATATCACAGGGTAAGTCTGGTTAATGTTGACGAGGAGAGAGGGTGTGTGAAGAGAGGCGAGGAGAGCGGCTGGTGGTCTGCTGTTGAACAGTAGGGCGGAATGGGTGAGAGAATAGAACGGGGGAGGGAAGTACGGGAGGAGAGGAAATGAGATCGTCTGGGGGTGAAATATGGCATGGTAGGTCAAGGGGGAAGAGAGGAAGAAAGAGGAACGGAGAAGAAAGAAGATTGCCTGGAGGTCTGACGGTTGGTAGGAGGGAGGGGAGGAGACAGAGGAAGTGCCTTCAGGTCTGATAACCAGCAAAGGGCTGGATGGAGGAGTGGACAGCTAAGGAACAAGATCATTTGAACATCATTTTAAATTTGCGGTTAAACATTTACCCTGTTGGCACTTGTCTCTAAATATAGAGGCCAGTTACTGACGAATGCCTCCTTAGGCGATGCTGGCCATTTGGTATCTCCCATAGGACTTCCCAGCTGGATGTCAGCTGGCGGCATCGTAAAGTCTTGAGCCTGGGAGACCCAGCCGCAAGCCCTCTTTTCAATCATATCCAAACTTCCTGTGATCTGGAAAAATAAATATGTCATGCTGCGCTGTATTTTGGTGTAATTTTGCTTTATCTGCTATTGCAGCGGGAGGCGGGTAGAAGATGAGTGAGTTAGGAACGTTAAATGTTGCAATAGATCTTGGTTTGAGCTCTGTGCGTTTGCATGGCAGGGTAGGGCAATATATCTTAGTGGGATCTCACTGGACCTCCTGTGTTTAGGCAGAGAGAAGCATGAGCATGGCTTAATAACAGAGTTGTATAGGCCAGGCAAAGGGAGTGGTACAGAGCGTAATGATCATGTACTGTTATACTGTAGATCTGCAGACATAAAGTTACATGGAAGAGAGGGGAAAAAACTGGAAAAAAACAGATCAGATCTTTTGAAAATAATGGGTTTAGATCATATCTGGGCTGCCATTGCTTATTTTTCTAGCTTTTATTTGATAAGGTTAGATATTGAAGGCATTTTTTAACTGCTTGTGTGAAAACTGAGACTACCTAAACAATATAATAATATTCCAAGAAATAGATGAACCGTGACATTTTATGATGCAGATACATTTTACAAGACAGTATTAACACAAATACTTATTAAAAAACAGGCTTAGTTGCAGTGTCCTAGAATAACCAGAGTTTAACGAAACCATATATTACATCAGTATCATGTTCGAGGATACATGGTAGTCTTGGTGCTCTTTTAAAATAGGGTGGGAACGCCTTCTGCTGTCAATCATCATTTGACCCAATTGTAAGGCTTTGATGTGGCGTGAGTGACATTAAAACAACTTTGGGAATCACAGGGTTTCTTCTAGGAATACTCCCTTAAAAAAGTGGAGAATTACATGCTCCCCTTCTAGAAAAACATCACCTAAATATAGTCTATAGATTTAAGATCTCCAGTGGAGGTTTGAGATAATATGGGATAAGAACTACTGTATTCTTGAAAACCACTAGAGGGATATGAAGAAAGTCAAAGAATGAGAGGGCATGGACGTTTTTATTCTTCTGTAATACTGTGATACTGTGGCAATAGACAATCTAGTGTAAATATAATTTAGTGTGGCCTGGACACAGACTCACACAACACACAGATCTTGAATAGGGCGTGGATGTAGTGGAGAAGAGAAGGGCGAGGTTAGTTCTGTTCAGCAAGGATATAAATGGTTGATAATTGTATGGGACTGAAATACAGGATTATCTACCAGTCACAGAAAGAGAGAGAAAAAAACTAGAAAGCGATCACAAGGGAGGAGGGAGAGAACGAGTGAGAGGAGGAGATGGAAGAGCCGGATCTAAAGGAAGAAAGAGATGTTGAAGTGAGGAAAGACATGGAAATAGATCATCAGGGATCTCTGTCATCATGGTGCATGTTAACAAACAACATTAGAAACCTCCATTTTCTCTGTACTATTTTCCACTTAATCTCTTTCTTTTTCACACACGTATTACTGTGTGCTTATGCTGTATTTTGCTGTACGCATTTTGAATTTACAGTCACTAATCCTCAAAATAATAATGAAAAAAAAAATAATGATAGATTTTGTACAGTCTCCTTATTTCTATTCCAAATGTGAGTCAATTCCTGTTTTTTTTTTGTTGGATGTTTGTCAATACATTACTCATCCAGAATCCCAAATCTAACTGGTGGAGGCTAAGGCAGTGATGGGAGCAAGAGAAGCAAATGTGTTAAGGCAGTAGAAGCACGAGGAAGAAAAAATTGAACAACGAGCAGCATCAATGATGTTAATCTAGGGCAGTATTTCCTGTGTTACTACTCCATCTGTTGGTCATTTCATCCTACTACATCCTCCACATATAGTCGTTGGGGTCAAGCAGTCTTTTGAGACCATTAAGGTTTTACAAAAGTATCTTACAATCTTTCACAATTGCTATCAAACATTTTTCTAAATGTACTACAATTTCTCAATATTTAAATAAAACCATTTTTGATTAAAATTCAGACTCAGAAGCCACACAAACGTATAAAATCGAACAACACTACTGAGAACTATTGCACACTGCTGATAGGAGGTAGAACGAATCTGGATTAATTCATGAATCTGGATTCATTCATAACCTTATGGTTTACATGATTCCCACCACCCATCAGACCTACATATTGATTTTAACTACAGAAAATTGGGTAGTCAACACAGTAATCAGGTAAGTTTACAGTTACCTAGAATGCCTTTGGTAAAGGGTTAGGGTTTTATAACTTTGTGGTTATACTTATATGTAAACCTTTTTAACCATGTTAAGTTCATGGTTGTTTGTTTCTTTCATGCTTGTTTGTTTTTGTTATTTGTGATTTTTATGTTAAAAAGTTGGTTTGAATAAAATTTTTCTTTTGCTTTCGGGTTTACCTTGTTAATCCCCCATGGGCCAGTTGTCCAAAGGTAAGATGATCGGATTTTGGTTATCAGATTGGATCAAATCTTGAAAATGGGTTGTTCAAAAGGGAAAGAAGGACTTTAAAATCAGAGCACGGAATCAAATCCTAGTTTTCATCTAGATCAAATCTTCCTACTGACAAGTTTTGAACAACACAAACTGAAGATTTGATCCAGATTAAAACTAGGATTTGATTCCGTTCATCTTACCTTTGAACAACTGGCCCTAGGTTACACATTCATTCTGGATCTCAGCCCTGTTATAGAAGAACAACCTGGATCCTCACCGGTAGAGCCAGCAGTCACAGGAGGTCAGAAAAGAGGCGTAGAGTTCTTTGCCGAGAAATAATGATGATGCCTATGAATCACTTCTTAAACGAGAAACTGAAAAAGCAGAAGCACAGATACTCCTGGCAAAGGAACAAATCAAGCTGACCAAACTCTAGCAAACCAAAGCGAAACTCCAGATCCCCCTCCTAAAACCAGGCCTTGGAAATGCTGGTCTCTCCTCCTCAGATGAAGAACCCTGAACAACCTTTATTTTGTTAACCATTGGAAATTAGGCCTTTTGTTTATATTTTTTTTTTTAACATTTCCAATATATCCACAATGTATTTGTTAACATATATTCTTTTTTATTTGTTGTGGCTCAGATCAGGGGTAATAAAAAAGAAAATATGAATAAAAGTGGATTTGTTGTCTCAAAATAAGAAACACTTACAGTGACCCCATGTCGGCTCTTCTACCGGTTCTTTACATGGCTGGTAGCCCACATTGTGATATGTTTAGGGGGTTTAGCAGAGTGCAAGTAACTATACTTGGTTTCACTGATTTGGTTCTCATCTCCCCTGGGATGTTCTCTCTCCCAATTGCTGGGGGTGGAGTCACTGGCTTGCTATAGTTCTCTTTTGTTTCCTCAATTCCAGTAAATCTGTGAGCAAAACTAAATCTTCCTGAGTGGTTGTGGTTAACTGGTGTCACTGGGTTGATGCTTGGTAAAGTGGGTGGGTGTTTTCCAGCTTATTGGGCCCTGTCCAGGGTTTACCCTGTTCATCTTGTCCAACTTGTCGATGTGTGCTCTTACAGATTCAGGCAGGGTGTTTGTAAAAAACACTTTGTGACCGCTTTGTTGTAAAAACGGCATTGATTGATTGATAATGGATTCTCTCAAATCACTGCCAATTTAGCAAAAGCAGATATCCACGTCTTGAAAACAAGACCTATTTTCGTGAAAAGTTCAGCGAGTGTATTCGTCTCTGAATCGACTTTAGTTGTTGTAGATAATTATCATTGAAAAAATAAATCAGTTTCTAACTGGATTTTTTCTAAAGGCTTTTTGACGTGTAACGGCATTGTTGGGAAGAGTGCTAGCATCTTGTGAAAGTAAAATATTCATCAGTTGAGACGCCATCACATTAGGTGTAAACTCATTAGAAGTAGACGATGACAATTAGGTATTTAGTTTGTTCAAAATATAGATTTTGTTATTTTATCCTTACTGACATTTCTTTGTGAGATGAAACTGTAGCACAACATTTTTACAATTAGCTATTTTATTCCGATTTTATAATTTTATTCTACTGTTTACATTCTACTGTTTACATTCATCGTAAATCATCATGCACGACTTGTGAACATGAGAGTAATACTATCTTTTTTACACCGCATATGAAATTGCATAGTAATGCCCCCAATACTGTATTTCAATGTGGAGTACCTGAATGCCCATGTGTGTTTAGTAAGTTCCTTGTTGATCACAATTGTTACCAAAGGACAGCGAGAGATTCAAGCCAGACCAAGCCAGAACGTAGTTGGCATTCGCTTTGTTTTTCTCCAGCTTTCACATCTTCAACTTGCAGTACCCTGAAGAGGTAGCATGCATACTGGAGTTCACCCAAAGGTAGAAAAGTGTGGCTAAATGTACGCTTCTGAGTCTTGATTCACAAGGTTTAATTTCAGTCAGGTTTCTTGTCATTCATGTTCATGTACATTAATCCTTAAATCAAGGGTTGGATTTAATTCCAGTCAATTTACCAAGTGCACTGAAATTCCAACTGTTTTTTTAAATGCTTTTATACTTTGACTTGACATTATTAAATAAAATCACCTGACTGATTAGAGTTTTGATTCTTCCATGAAAAAGGAGAGATCCCAGGAGGCGTTCCCCAAAACGAGGTGTTTGGGGAGGACCGCAGGAAAAACACTGCTCCGGGGCTGCAGCCAGGGCCAGAAATAGCCCTGGAGCTGCAGTCACAACTCAGTGTTCCCGAGCAGGCTCCCGTCTCCATTGTTCCGAGCGGGCCCCAATCTCCAGTGTTCCGAGCGGGCCCCTGTCTCCAGTGTTCCAGAGCTGGTTCCCGTCTCCAGTGTTCCGAGCGGGCCCCAGTCTCCAGTGTTCCAGAGCTGGTTCCCGTCTCCAGTGATCCGAGGGGGCCGCAGTCTCCAGTGTTGCAGAGTTGGTTACGGTCTCCTGCATTCCTGAGCTGGCCTCCCTATACAGTAGTCTAGTGCCGGTCTCTACAAGCAGTGTGGCCGAGCTGCGCGTTTCAGAGCCTGCAGAGGAGGAATGGCCTCCACCCGCATGCTGTGAGCGTGTGTCCCCTGTGCATGTGACCCTGGAGGATAGATGTCACTGCTTGTCCAATATTGTTTCCATGTCACGTTGCTTTATTTGGCTGAGTGTTATAGTTATATATAGTTATATATAGTTAGTGATAGCTTTTTGAATGTTTATGTCACAGTGTAGTAGTCATCAGGAAGGATGGAGTCACATGAGACCAGGATAGCGTCTATATGGACTTAATCCAAGATAACAACCCCTGACGCTTTTTCGCACAAGTCGCACTGTACTGAAACAATTATACTGCGACGCAGCGCAACTTAGAAGCAGGTCCGAGTATTAGCAGCACGGACAAACAACACTCACACAGAGAGAATGAACAAACACGTAATGTAGAAACTATACCACACATGGACATGACCCAACACAGGAAGCCTATATACGATACTAATGGGAAAATATACTTAAACCCTTACAACATCTAAGGAGTTTTGACACCCTAACTCGACGTAGGCCCGCTCGTGTCACACAGCCCCCGCCGCCAATGTCCTGAAATCCAGTGCGTATCCCTACACACTCCTCGTTCCCTGACTCAAATGGAAGACAAGTTCACCCGCTTTGGTCAAATACAAACTAAAAAAAGCAAACGAACGACCCATAATTTTCAAGGATCGGCCCTCCTCCTTGGACCAGATGGTGTTGGCCCAAGCGAGGGCCTTACCTGAGAAGCAGGTGACAAGGTTGGCGATACTTTGCTATTCTGAGGGTGCTGCGCTCAGGTTGCAGAATTACAACTCCAGCTGGAGGATGAAACCCTGGCAGCGCGCTCCAGACGTTGCATGGTCTGGACCATGGTGTTCATAAACTCTCCCAGCGAGGCGATCCTTTCTAAGTGCCACCTCAGCTGGCTGGCGACCTCTGGCTCTATGGTTACATTTTCAGTTGCGTGTGGAATTCTGTCATCGCTGAGTGAGGTGCGAAGCATGGAAGGACGGAACAAGGCGCAGGAGCGAATAACGTTTTAAGCTACATTAACAGCAATGTTTGTTAAGCTGCAACGATTGACTGATTAAAATACCGTTATATACAGTTAAATCTAACATTTACAAAAGTCACCTGGAGTACTTACCTTTTTACATTTTGGAGTAGTTACTGGTGGAAATAGGCTTCCAAATGGTATTCCTGATTTGAGTGCTTATGTTACCCCTCTGTAAAAGGGAAATAGAAATGACGACACGGACACGATGTAGCTTCATTCAAGTCCAATGTTGTAATGTATTCACCGTAAACCGTATTATAACATGTTCACACAGTATCACACTTAAACATACAATTTTCCCTTTACGCGACATAATAATGTCACTCTACGAACTACACAATTAGGAAAAATATCAGCTGGTCAGTTATAACTCATATATATCAAAACATGTTTAAAGCATCTTAACACAGCATTGGCAACTAATCTTGAAACAGTACATTTAATAAAACAGATTATTTAAACAAAATAGATTTACCTGAACTCTGTAAAGTGTTTGGAAAATAAACAGCACAATAGGAACTATTCTGTAATGTTAACTACTGCTGTTTCATAGTTATTATTAATTCAAAATAAAGTAAACATTTTACCCTCAGTAGCAGTGTTGCACTTAACTATATAAATCTTGCCTCTTCACATTTAAACACTCATTTTCCTTAAACTTAAACAATAGCACTTTCACCTTATCCCTATGATATAAAACGAATACACAGAGAAAACTATGGCGCCGGTGGTATTACATTACCACCACGCTTTAACCTCGGTCCACGTGACACAGCTAACATACAGGCTACACTGGAGCAACAGTTCACGGTTTCGCCTGCTAAATGCATATACATGCCCGCCGGGGGGATAAACGGGTCTGTGTGGGGGGGCCCAGCCTGAGCCCTCATTAAGTTATGAAATAAGTTTCCAAAATAATATTTCTAAAAAGCATATTTGCGGAGGAAATATGTAATATTTGAGTCACATAAAAGCTATTTATTAGTTTTGTTCCCAATTGTCCTTGAAATAGTGCCGAAGAACCCCCCCACCCCCAACAAAAAATGGTTTGGCCACTGATAAATATGTTGTCATTTGATTTGAAGTTCAGTTAGCTCAAAATGTCCAGTAAGCAGAAGTCCGGTGCTCAGAAAAAAAGAAAAAGAATGAGAAAAGAAGAAACTAGAGGCCTTGGATATTTTTTTTGTAAATACTTTCAAAAAGTTGGTGACGGTGAAGCTGGAACTAGTAGTCAACGTAAATCAAAGTAAGAAACATTGCAGCCAAGTGAGCCAATGTTTACGAGCCTTGTAACGTAGCCTAAAAGGCTAACTCAAATTTTAACGTCCATTAGCTTGTATAACACGCTATCTTTGACAGAAACAGTTGAGTTTGGAAGTTTGGTAGCTCCGTCAGAGAGGATGAGACAGAGAGGAGAGAGATCCAGATTCAGTCAAGTGACAGAGAGAGTGACGTGGGAGGGGCATGCTGCCCCGTAACCGAGTGACAGAGTCAGGTTACCGGTGAGAGAGAAGCGAGAGAGAATCACAGTGATGCGGGAGGGGCATGCTGCCCGGTAACAGAGGGACAGAGTCAGGTTACCGGTGAGAGAGAAGCGAGAGAGAGAGAGAGAATCACAGTGATGCGGGAGGCTCCCGGTGGCAATGTGTACTTACATTTATGATTAATTAAATCATGTTTAATTTTGACTTCTCTGTGCATGTTCTTTGAGGTAGGGACTCAAGTGACCGTAGATCTGCATTATATGACTGACAGACAAGAACGGTTTTACCTAAAAATATCAAAATTGAAACTACTGCGGAAACAAAGACACTTACATCTTGGATGCCCTTGAGGTAAGCTAAAACATCAAAACTTTTTTTCAAAGTGAACTATCCTTAAACTATCCTTTAAAATTACGACAAACAGAAAGTAAAACTTATCTTAACAAGCAAACACTGCATATTGTAACTTAAGGTGCATTTCCCCAAAATGTTATAGAAGTTATATAAAACAGTATTTTAAACACAGATTGTCCTCCCATAAGTGTATTTTAACTTCCCCTTTTTATGGACCATATTAATTATCTTTTAACTTATATCAACCCATTCAATGTATCAGTATTTCATAATTTTCATCATCCTTACACTTACATGTCTGCCCACCCTCATTACTGCAGACACACCCACCAAAATATTTCTGGCCACGCCTTTGATTCATACTATTTAGAACAAGACAAGTGCCAGCTCCATTTCATATGGGAATCTTGGCGCTGAGAATTCACTAGTGACTGAAAGAGCCGCTTCATGTTTATATAATATTGAGAGAGGCTGGTTTGGATATTATTTGATTGTCATTATGTCATCTAAATGCAGTGCATATGAATGTTTAAACCTTTCAGAGATAGTGCAAGGAATTATCATATTTGAAGATATATGTTTTGGCACAGATAATTTCATTAAAGGTACCTGCTTGTCTGGAATCCTGATGGACAAGAGGAGCCGATGCCTGGTAATTGATAACAACCGTTTTCAGTTCCAACCCATGAATAACGCTGAATTACAGTCGGGAGACGGTAAAATCAAACTGCAAATGTTTGGGGGGAATAATCCGAAAAACGGATGGCCTGTTTCTATCATGATCCAGGATTGTGTGGTGGCCTGTTCTGAAGATGGCGTTGTGAAGGTTTATTCGCTGCCGGATGTTCCTAGTTCTATTAGCAGCGACCACCACGATGCGATATTCTTCATGAAAAAAATTGCAGGTAAAACCAACCATTACACATTTGAGTTGTCGTCACATGGGTTCCTGGGCTTCGAGTCAATTTCAGGAGATTGGAAGTTGGCCGTGATTAAGGACATTAGCGAAATACATGAAGATTGTATACTTCACTTTGACGAGAAAAAGGACTCAAATTAACTTTAACTGATACTGTTTAAATTAGAATTTTGGGAGAATTGTGATCTTTTAGGCCGTGTGATGCGGTTCTACAGCGATGTGTTGTTTTACAGCTGGTGTGTTTGTCAAGATTTGTGACTCTTCCAAACTCAATTGGAATTGCTGTGATGACACCAGTAAAGGTCATGACTTTATTAGTATCTATTCTTTTGCATTTGGAGTTTATAAATACATGTAACGGTACTGTATACGTGAATTTTTGTTTCAACAATTGTAATAATCATTTCTATATTCATCTCTGCTATGTAATGATAAACAAATAATTGTTAAAAATACAAACTTTTTGACATTTGGTTAACCATGTGCAGGGTCGCATATAGGCCTAACTTACTATACCACACATAACACCTGTAATTATATTTATTGTATTAATTTGTATTTTTACAGGATTAAGTTCACCCATGTCAGTCCTGTAATGTTTTGGCAACAAAGTGTAAAAATCATTGTGGCAGAGGCACATCTCCCCACTCAGATAATAATTATTGGAGACTTCCCAGAGCTTTTAATAAACATGATTTAATTTGCAATACCAATAGACATAACAAAAGATTAAAATGATTTGTCATGTTATATACATTATCGAGCCCTTTTATAACTCTTTGATATGTCATACCTTGTGTTGTAATGTTTGTATAGGTTATATAGAGTGCATGCTTTGTATGTATGATGTCCAGTAATTGTTCTCAATCGGCCTAACTGGTTAAATAAAGGTTAAATAAAATAAATAGAAAAAATGACTCTGAAATACACATTTTACCTGTGTTCTTTCAAATTCAAATGAACAGTGAATATCTTTGTCTTCATAAAATGTGAGGTCATTTTGCAGATAGTTCAAAAAAGAATCATGTCTTTATGAGAAATCATTGAGGTTTATTTAAAGAATACTCTATTTGCTCAAAAACAAGAAAAAAGCTTTCTCATGTCAACCACACTCACAGAATAATCAAGGGCATCAAACATATTTTCCCTTTTTAAAACTTGGTTATGATAGAAACTGTTTACAGTAATGTTCATAATTTTTAAGAAACTGTCATTAATACACCAGTGATCAAATAAAGTGATTGTTTGAAAGTAAATAGTTGTGCAATTTTAATATTAAATTAAAGTCAAACATCTAACTTGAAATGCAACTGAAATGCCTAATTTCTGGTTCCCTCACAAACAACAATACATGTACATAAATCAGCCATACCATAATTACCACTGACAGTTGAAGTGAATAACCGATAATCTTGTTGTCATGGCAACTGTGAGTGGGTGAATGTATTAGGAAAGAAGTTCGTTTTTATGTCCTCAAAGTTCATGTCTAAGAAGCCGGGACAATGGGCAAGTTCGACTTCGACAAGAGCCAAATTGTGATGGCTAGAAACCTGCGTCCGAGTATCTCCAAAACTGCAGCCCTGCCCCTTATCGTGTTTTGTCGTTCTGCAGTGGTCAGTACCTATCCAAAGTGGTTGAAGGAGGGAAAAGCGGTCAACACGTGGGGAGCGCAGGCTGGCCTGTGTGGTCTGACCCAACAGATGAGCTTCTGCAGCTGAAATTGCTGAAAATGTTTATGCACAGAGTGCATTGCATATGTGTTGCATATGTGTTGCATATTTGTTTCATATCTGTTGCATATTTGGTGCATATCTGTTGCATAACTGTTGCATATCTGTTGCATATTTCTTGCATATTTGTTGCTTATTTTTTAAATTTCTGTTGCATATTTTTTGCATATGTGTTGTGTATGGGCCTGCGTAGACACATACCAGTCAGGGTGCCCATGCTGACTCCTATCCACTGCTGAAAGCGCCTACAATGGACACGTGAGCATCAGAACTGGACCACAGAGCAATGGAAGAAGGTGGCCTGATCTGATGAATCCTATTTTTTATACGTCACATGGATGGTCAGGGATGGTCCATTTATGTGGATGTTACTTTAACACGTGCCACCTTGCGTTGTTGCAGACCTTGTACATTTAAACCCTCTCATGGAAATTGTATTCCCTGATAGCATTAGCCACGTTCAGTAGAATAACGCGCCCTGCCACAAAGCAAATATGGTTTAGGTATGATTTGAGGAACATGATAAAGAGTTCAAGTTGTCGACTAGGCCTCCAATAAATGTAAATGTACAAATAAAAAACATAGTGACACTTGAAAAATGTCACATGAATTTGTATTATAACATATTTTTTACAAATCCACATTTTGTATGTATTGCCATAAACTTTTATATCTTATGTCTGTATTTTGTTTCTTTTTTCATTGTCCTCAAGCTAATGAGAGGGAGTTTTAGCAAATGAGTCCAAACAGGGAGATGGAATTTGACTGAGAAGATGTTGAGTGATATTTTAGATCATTAGGGTGTCATGTGATGGATATCTCTTGAGAGATCTCAAGAGCGGACTAGCTCTGTTCAATCTGTCTGTACATGTTCAGATAGAGGCCACGCAACATTTCTGTAATATTTCTATAACTACTTGTCTGTCCCCCAACTCTCCCTCTTTCCTATCTTTTTTTGGTAATCTGTTTCTTTTTTTACTTTTCCCCTTATCAGCCTGAAACGATTATTTAAAAGAAACTTTCTAAAATATCCACTAACTTGTATATTACATGAATACGATCTTCAACACATTGCTTTAAGGGAAAATGTTATTCGTTTTTTCCATTGTTTAAAGACGCTTAATGGTCAGACTTATACAGAACAGTTCATAAAAATATTGTTAGTTCATGAAATTATTAATAGTTATTATGAAGCATTTTGTCACCCCAAATTGTGATCTTTCATGGTCTTGATGTTTGCATCCATCTTAACTGAAGAGAAGTCACTAATTTTATTGAGGACAATGAACCAAATTCCGCCAGTGCCCCTGGATAAGCTGTCGTCACATAGACAGACTGTCATAGTGAACAAGATATAAATAGTACATTAATAACAATATTATGAACGTATCTTTGGAGGTTTCTGGAACATTGAGACTCTGGAGAGAGTGGTTGTGAGTGTACTAGAAAGAGACAAATCGAAAGCTCTCCCTGTTGACCCTACTCTGGCACAGGTGATTCAATCCAACAATTTAATAAATTGTAAGGAGATACAAATGTGTTTTTCTAATTTGGGTTTGTAAAGTTGGGTTAAAGGAGAGAAGGTTGCGATTTATAGCAACATCTGCAAATTATTTTGGACCAGACGAGAGAGTACTTCTAACAGGCACACTATCACAACATTTGACTGTTTTCATCACTGATTTTTTATTGTTTATTTATTATATTATTTATATTTATTATTGTACCGGGACTACGTTGTGTTGGTGCTAAAGCTGGGAGCAGTTGCTTTATGCCTGTGTTAGCAGTGTTTAATACATCCCTGGGAAACACAATGACAGAATTGGAACTGAGTTATTAAGTATTATCACTCCCTCCAGGAATAAACGACACCTTGAGCTCTGGATACTGATGGATTTATTGCTCTTTCTCCTTCGTATTAATTTCCACTTAATCCACCGTCAAACTACAATATGACAATACAAGGCAATACGTTAACATACACTAATAACGATATTACAAATACAATCTGAAATTAAATACTTCATACACATACCTCGCTGGCTGCATATAATCTAGAGGGAATGAGTTAACTTAAAAAGACCCGCTGCAAACTGCAAATAAAAACTTTACTTGGTGAAAACTTGTAACAACTCTTCTTATGCGACACAGATCGTCTCCGGTTACGTATGTAACCTTAGTTCCCTGAGGGGAACGAGACGCTGCGTGAAAACGCTATGGGAACGCTCTGCGTGAGTGCGTCATGAAGCACATGTGTAATCAGTCCAATGGCGTGACGGAACATCACAGACGGGTGACGTCGCGACCAGGAAGTCATAAAAGCACCCCAAATTACCGGCACCTTCAGTTTCTGATGGGCTGAAGCAAGTGCCAAGGGCATGCTGGGAGTATGGCACAGACACGCAGCGTCTCGTTCCCCTCAGGGAACTAAGGTTACATACGTAACCGGAGACGTTCCCTATCAGGGAACTTCGAGCTGCGTGAAAACGCTATGGGAACGCCACTACCCACTTCGCCATACGAGCAAGTGTCCGCCATGTGAAGACAGAGCGCACATTCGGACGAAAGCACCTGAGCCCCTGGCGTGGAGCTAAAGTCAAGCTGGTAAAATCTCACGAACGTGTGCGGTGAGGACCAGCCTGCCGCAACACAGACGTCATGTAGAGACACTTTACCTGACAAAAGGGCTTTTGAAGCCGCCATACTCCTGGTCGAGTGGGCCAAGGGTGAAGGCTGACCAGCCGACTTGTAAGCAAGTGAGATGGCCTCAACCACCCACTTGCTCATCCTCTGCTTAGACACAGGACCCCCTCTCTTGGGTGGTCCAAAGCACACGAACAACTGTTCGGACAGCCTCCACAGGGCAGTTCTGTGGACGTAGGCGTCTAAGGCCCTCATCGGGCAGAGGAGGTTATGCTTCTTCTGGTCCGACGTCAAAAAAGGAGGAGGGCAGAAGGCTTGCAGCACAATAGGCCCAACGATGTTAGTTGGGACCTTGGGGACATACCCGGGTGAAGGTAGTAGAAACGCCTTGACCATCCCGGGTGAGAAGTCCAAGCAAGAGGGCGCCACCGACAGCGCTTGCATATCACCAATCCTCTTCAGAGAAGAGATGGCAAGTAAGAAGACCGTCTTGAGGGTCACGAACTTGTCAGGGACCTCCTCAATGGGCTCAAACAGAGCACGGGAGAGGCCTTCTAGTACAATGGCCAGGTCTCAGGATGGCACCCTCATGCCGGCTGCTGGCCTCAGCCTCCGGGCGCCACGAAGGAAGCGTGATACCAGTGGGTGTCTCCCCAGAGAAACCCCATTTAGAGGGACATGGCATGCGGACAAAGCCGCCACATACACGTTCAGTGTGGATGGGGATAGACCTGTAGAGAAGCGTTGCTGCAGGAACTCCAGTACTGCAAACACTGGGCAGTTAACTGGGTCCACCTGCCGCTCTCTACACCACGAGGTGAACAGTTTCCACCTGGCGGCATACGCCTTCCTTGTGGCTGGAGCTCTGGAGTGAAGGATGGTCTCTGCGACCTCAGTCGAGAGACCTGAAACTAAAAGGCGGGCCCCCTCAGAGGCCAGGCCCATAGTTTCCACAGCTCCGGGCGGGGGTGAAGGATGACCCCATGCGCCTGGGAAAGCAGGTCCCTCCTGATCGGCATCTCCAGAGGAGAGCCGACGAGGAGAGATATTAGGTCCGCAAACCATACTCGGGCCGGCCAGTACGGTGCTACGAGCAGTAGACTGACCCGCTCCTGACGGATCCTCTCCAGAACTCCTGGGAGCAGAGCAACCGGGGGGAAAGCGTACAGGCGTGACCTCAGCCATGCCTGCACCATGGCATCCAGCCCCAGTGGGGCTGGATGAGCCAGCGAAAACCACAGAGGACAGTGTGACGTCTCTCTGGACGCAAACAGGTCCACTTCGGCCCGACCGAAGTGCGACCAAAGGAGCTGCACCACCTCGGGATGGAGTCTCCACTCCCCGGGCCTCGGCCCCTGCCTCGACAGGGTGTCTGCCCCCTGATTTAGGTATCCCGGGATAAAAATGGCCCTTAAAGAAAGGAGCTTCCCGTGGGACCACAGAAGGACCTGGCGGGCCAGATTGTAAAGTGGGCGTGAGCGCAGACCCCCCTGGTGGTTGATGTAAAAAACCACCGATGTGTTGTCCGACCGGACAAGGACATGATGACCCCTTAGGTCTGGGAGGAAGTGCTTCAGAGCCTGGTAAACTGCCAGCATCTCTAGCCAATTTATGTGCCATGATAGCTGATGGCCCCGCCAGAGCCCTTGAGCTGGGCGACCACTCATGATCGCCCCCCAGCCGGTGAGGGAGGCATCCGTCGTTAGTGTAACACGACGACACGGAGCTCCCAACACGGGACCCTGGGTTAGGAACCAAGGCTTCATCCACATGACCAGCGTGCGGAGACAACGCCGCGTAACAGTGATCATGCGGAACTGGTTTCCCCTCGGGGAGAACCCCTTGGTTCTGAGCCACCACTGTAACAGTCTCATGAACAGCAGGCCGCAAGGAATAACGTTGGGCGCTGCTGCCAGCAGACCCAACAGTCTCTGAAACTGTTTCACAGTGAGTGACTGGCCTAGCCTCACCTGCTCGACGGCTGCAAGGATTGACGCCACACGTGCAGGAGACAGATGTGCCCGCATCGTGGTCGAATCCCAGACTACGCCCAGGAAAGTGGTCACCTGTACCGGCGACAGCACACTCTTCCCGGCATTGAGCCTCAACCCCAGTTTGTTGATGTGAGCCAGAACGACATCTCGATGCCGAACCGCTAGATGCTCCGACGGAGCCAGAATCAACCAATCGTCGATGTAATTGAGGATGCGTATGCCCTGGAGGCGCAACGGCGCCAGGGCAGCGTCTATACATCTGAACGTACGGGGGAGAGAGTGCTAGGCCAAACGGAAGAACCCGATACTGGTACGCTTTGCCCCCAAAAGCGAACCTCAGGAACTTCCTGTGTTGTGGAAGGATGGAGATGTGGAAATAGGTGTCCTTCAGATCTATCGTGACAAACCAGTCCTCGGACCTGATCTGTGATACGATCTGTTTGAGAGTGAGCATTTTGAAGCTGAGTCTCCCGACCGTCTGATTCAACAGACGTAGGTCTAAAATAGGACGCCACCCCCCATCCTTCTTGGGAACAACGAAGTACCGGCTGTACCAGCCCGACTCCCTGCTGAGAGGAAGAACTCGTTCTACAGCCCCTTTAAGCAGGAGAGTCTGTACCTCCTGCTCCCGTACCAGAGCCTGCTCTGGGCCCACCACTGTGGGCAGGACCCCATTGAAACGAGGCGGATGCGTCCTGAATTGGATGGCATACCCGCTCTCGATTATCCGCAGGACCCACTGAGATATATTCGGCAGGGTCTTCCACTCTGCCAGAAAATCTACTAGGGGTACCAGCCTCTCGAGGCTGGCCTCTGGAGTAACAGGTACTGCAGACACAGTGCCCTGTAACAGCGCACTGGCAGGGAACAACTGGTTCGACAGTTCTGGGCCCCTCCTCGGAGGAGGCGAGCGCCCCTCGGGAAAACGCTCGCCTAGGCCACCCCGCTGAGGGCACCAGGAGAAGCTCACTACTCCCCTGGTGGGGACCACCCCCAGCGGTTTGACCCCCCTGTCAGGCTCTCTTAGACAAAGCCTTCTTGGGTGTAGCGACAGGCCTCGGAACTGTCCTACCCCTCGAAGGCCCCGCCTGTGAGCGTCGCCCCCCGGCCCACTCATCATGTGGGGGCGCCCGAGTAGCGACACTCACTCTCTGCTGCGCCCGGTGTGCCGTGCTCGGCGCCGGGCGGGGCTGCCTGATATGCCTGTAGAATAGACATAGTATGCAGGCAGGAAGCTGCCTGACCCGCCGCCGAATAAGCTTTGCCCACCAGCGCTGAAGTAGTCTTCAACGCCTTGGAGGGCAATGCCGGTGTCCTCAGAGACGATGCCGCGGGAGATAAATGGCTAGCCAGTATCTCCTCCGCGACCGGCATCGGTCCGTACCCATGAACATTAGCCTCTGCAACATTAGAGGTCATATGAGTCCGCGGATTAAACACCCGGGACGACACCGTCTTATTCCAGGACCTCGACACCTCAGTGTGGAGGTCCGGGAAGAAAGGCAAACACCAGCGAGGAGGTAAAGCACGGGAGGGCAAGAATCGTTCATTCAACTTACTGGTTGAAGCAGACTCCTGCCTGTCAGCCGGCCACTCGATGTTGAGCTTCCCCACAGCTCGGGTGAGTACCTCCAGCAGCTCCTCGTTCGCGGGTGACTGAACCAACAATTCAGCCTCCGCCTCGAGGTTTTCAACCTCCATTTCCTAAGAACTGGACGGCTGAGAAAAAGGTGCCTCCCCCAGGGCGGAAGAAACCCGCGCGTGTGCTTCCGGACCCCGAGCTGAGGCACTGGCTCTAGCAGACGAAGACCGAGAAATTGCAGAAGCCGTCTCGGAACCGCATGCTAGATCCGCTTGCGAACCCCACGACGTCAGTCGGCTTTCCTGAAAAAGCGCCAGGCGAGAGCGAAGTGTACGGATGGCGAGACGGTCGCAATGCTTACAGCTAGCCTCTTCCAAGGCTAGCTGGGCATGCTCCT